>SJYX01011490.1:170492-183213 GCA_006410675.1 Oreotragus oreotragus
TCTTTTAATTTTCTGGCTGCAATCACCATCTGCAGTGATTTTGGAGCCCTCCAAAATAAAGTCTCACACTGTTTCCACTGTTTCCCCATCAATTTCCCATGAAGTGATGGGACCAGATGACATGATCTTCATTTTCTGAATGCTGAGTTTTAAGCCAACTTTTTCACTCTCCACTTTCACTTTCATCAAGAAGCTCTTTAGTTCTCTCTTCACTTTCTGCCATAAGGGTGGTGTCATCTGCATATCTGAGGTTATTGATATTTCTCCCGGCAATCTTGATTCCAGCTTGTGTTTCTTCCAGTCCAGCGTTTCTCATGATGTACTCTGCATAGAAGTTAAATAAGCAGGGTGACAATATACAGCTTTGATGCACTCCTTTTCCTATTTGGAACCAGTCTGTTGTTCCATGTCCAGTTCTAACTGTTGCTCCTGACCTGCATACAGGTTTCCCAAGAGGCAGGTCAGGTGGTCTGATATTCCCATCTCTTGAAGAATTTTCCACAGTTTGTTGTGGTCCCCATAGTCAAAGGCTTTGGCATAGTTAATAAAGCGGAAGTAGATGTTTTTCTGGAACTCTCTTGCTTTTCCCATGATCCAGCAAATGTTGGCAATTTGATCTCTCATGCCTCTGCCTTTTCTAAAACCAGCTTGAACATCTGGAAGTTCATGGTTCACGTATTGCTGAAGCCTGGCTTGGAGAATTTTGACCATTACTTTACTAGCATGTGCTGCTGCTGCTGCTAAGTCACTTCAGTCGTGTCCGACTCTGTGTTACCCCATAGATGGCAGCCCACCAGACTCCTCCATCCCTGGGATTCTTCAGGCAAGAATACTGGAGTGGGTTGCCATTTCCTTCTCCAATGCATGAAAGAGAAAAGTGAAAGCATGTGAGATGAGTGCAAAATATCATACTTAGATTTAACCAAAAAATTTTATGGTGCCATGTACAAAATTATTTTTCTCCCATTGCCTAACACTCTCTTCCTCTAGTTGTCAATGTGCACAGATATTTAGAATGATATTCCCCAAGTGTTGACCATGGTTATCATAGATGATGAAATTTGGGAGATTTTTGCCTATGTTTTACTTGTCATTGTTTTCTATTTTATTCTTTTAATGTTTTATGTTCCTAGAGTTTGTATGTTTTTTGTCTTTTTCAGTGAACTTACTGAGATATAATTATATACCATAAAGTTCACTCATTTCAAGTATATACTTCAATGCATTTTAGCCTATTGACAGAACTGTAAACTATCACAATCTAACTTTAGAACATTTCCATCATTCTAAAAAGAAATCTTGAGCCCATTTATAGTAACTCCCCATTTCCCCCTCCCACTCCGTGCAAACACCAATCTACTTTCTGTCTTTACATATTTTCGTTTTTGGACTTCTCATGTAAGTGAAATCATACAATATGTAGTTTTTTGTATCTTCTTCCACTGAACATGTTTTTGAGATTCATTTATGTATGTAGCGTGTACTGGTACCTTGATCTTTTTTATTTCCAAATAGTACTTCATTGTATGGATAGATACTGCACTATTTATCTGTTCATAAATTTTTTAAATTAATATTTCAGATTTAATGAGGTATACTTGGCAAATAAAATAATATATATTAAAGATGTGCAATATGATGATTTAATATACATATATAGTTCACAAAATGATGATCACAGTCAGGTTAATTAATACATTCATCATCTCACATAATTGCCTTAAAAAAAAAATCCCTTCGCCAGTTGACGGACATTAGAATGTTTCCATTTTTTGAGTATTGTTGCTATGTGTATCTTTGTAAATGATTTTTTGTGTGAACAGATATTTTTTATAAACACTTAAGAGTCAAATTGCTGGGTTATATTAGTCTGTTTTAAGAAACTGTCAAAATGTTTTCTCAAAGTAAGTATACCTTTTTACACTTCCACCAGCAATTTATAAATGTTTAATTTTCTCCACATTCTTAGCAACACTTGTACTTGTCCATCATTTTTCTTATACCCATTCTAATGGTTTGAAGTAGCATTTCATCATTACTTTGATTTGCATTTCTTAATGACTAATGATATGGAGTCTTCTCATGCTTGTTGGACTTTTTTTCAGTACGTATTATCTTTACAGCAAAATAAATCCTTAAAAAGATTTTGGTATCTAACATTGGACATAATCATCAGCATAGAGTACAATAAGTGTGGATGCCTATGGCTTACCAGCTGCACTTTGACTAACATAGGCAAAATGTTGGGTAACTTGTATTGAAGACACATCATATTATAGCCTTAGAGAAAGCCTGCGGTTAACGAAATACCCCAGATCCTGTTCTCACTGATTACTGTAGGGCTGGATCTTTCCCACTCTCTATTTGAGTAACTGATTTTATTGAGTTTAAATGCTAGAGCTAACATTTATCACTATTGAATTTTATCTTGTCTCTGTAGATCCAGTGTTGCCATCTGTAAACATAATTTATCTTAAATCTGTCATCTTACTTAACCTACCTGGCAACTTCATTTTTTATGTCAAAATATTTAAAAGGGGTATTTAAAAAATCATTACATTTTTGTCTTTCAGAACCTTCCATAAGCAATAAAAGACTCAGTT
The DNA here is from genome assembly GCA_006410675.1 of Oreotragus oreotragus. Classification (NCBI taxonomy): domain Eukaryota; kingdom Metazoa; phylum Chordata; class Mammalia; order Artiodactyla; family Bovidae; genus Oreotragus; species Oreotragus oreotragus. Next base: position 173,096 of record SJYX01011490.1, read on the forward strand.
ACAGTGAATGAAATTTGTTTAAAAAAATAAGTACCCCCAAAATAAAACTAATATAGGAGATTATTAAAAGTCTACATTTTTGTTTTTTATAATCAATACAGGGAAATATCTCTAATATATGAAAAAGTTGTTAAAAGTAAGCACTGACCTTCACCTTTGCTTCACAGTAACAGCCACTTTTAATGAATTTATCTTTTTAAAAATAAGATTGATGAGAAAAGAAAGATATACAATATCACTGACATACAAGCATTTCATATATAGGGTATTCTACTATATTTTGAGTCTTTCTGGTTTCACTTCTAGTGGGAATTTTTTTTTAAACACTGTAAGTAATTCATTGTCACTTTCTGCACTAATTACTTTACCCATGATTCATTCACATCCCACCTTTTCTTTGAAAAGTCTTTTGGGTCTTCCCAAATCACGCTGATATTTGACTTCTCTGCACTTCCTATGCAGAACTGAATTCCTCTCTTTCCTCAGTTCAAAGTTTATCCTCCACGGATTATTTTTGCTTTATTTTCTCTGTTTCATGCTCTTCTTCAATTCTTACTTCCTTCCCTTCTCCAGTATCCACTCTGGTGCATTTAGTGTATGCCCTTCCAGTCCAACCTGCATATGTATGTCTAGATTAATGTATAGCCATAAAATGCTATTTATATGCCTGTATCTCTAAATTACATAAATAATAACATACTATAAATCTTTTTTTAAAGATTTTTTAAAATGTGGACTATTCTTAAAGTCTTTATTGAAATTGTTACAATATTGGTTCTGTTTTATGTTTTGGCTTTTTGGCTGTGAGGCATGTGGGATCTCACCTCCTGGACCAGGGATCTAACCCATAGCCCCTGCACTGGAAGGTGAAGCCTTAGCGACTGTACCGGGGAAGTCCCCATATTGTGCTATAAATCTTATTTTAGTTCTTTCTTTAATCCTCCAACATATTTTTGAGATATATCCATGTGTTACATGGAAACCCAGTATAACACTCCTGTCTGTTGCACACTATTCTATCAAATGCACATACAAAGTGTACTGACCTGTATTCTTCATGATAGACCCTCAGATTGCCTCCAAACACTTGGACCTTTAATACAGCTCAATTTTTTTTTTCAGTAAGGTCCTTTAAATTCTTTATTAGGGTAATACTGAATACTTTTTTTTTGCTTTTATAGATTATATCATAGACATAATTTTATAAACTAATACTGTATTTTCTATTTATACTCCTGTGGTCTCTTCAAGGTTGTATTTGAGGAGATGCAGGCAAGAGCTGAGGGGTGGCTCAGATGTTAAAAAAATCTGCCTGCAATGCCAGAGACCTGGGTTCAATCCCTGGTTTGGGAAGATCCCCTGGAGAAGGGAATGGCAATCCACTCCAGTATTCTTGCCTGGGAAATCCTAAGGACAGAAGAGCCTGGAAGTCTATAGTCCATGGGGCTGCAAAAAGTCAGACACTACTGAGCAACAAGCACTTTCACTTTCAACCTACTGCTTCATTGGTAACTTGTGGCCCCAGTGAGATCATAATCTTCATTAAGATGGCTACTTGCTCATTACATTTCACATTACTTTCCTCAAGATTCAGCTCAGTGCTGTGTATACGCATATAGACAGAACGACACATTTTCAGTCTCAGGGGCACATTGTGGGCTTGGAATTCAAAAGCTTCACTGAAGTCCTTCCTCTCTCTCTGACTTTGAACTAGTCCCTAATCCCTCTGAGCCTCTTCCTTCTCATTCCTAGCACATGACTAATGAAGTTATTACAAAAATTCAAAGAGGAAATAGATGTATCTTGCATAGAGTATGTAGAGACAATATCTACTCTTTGAATCTAAAGGCAAAAATAGCTGTAGCTGAAAGAAGAGCCATGACAGGAAAGAATTACAAACTCTAAAAAGTTTACCAATGATTAAAAATTCCTACCACATTTATGCCAGACGAGGACATCAAAGATTTATAGTCATGTCTCCAGAAACCAGATGCTTTCATCAAAGATTTTTAAATCTGTGGCTAAAAGGAGAAGCTCCCACCCCATGAAGACCACCACTGACCCTGGGCTTTCAAAAGCAGTCCAGGAAACATTAACTCTGAACATCTGGTCTTCGGAGTCTAGGAGGAAGCTGCTGTGGGTGATGAGATACTCTTCTGCAAAGAGATAGTTTGAGCAGAATCCCAAATACCTGGAGTTGTGCTGTTTGTACTGTGCTTAGTCACTCAGTCTTGTCCAGTTCTTTGCAACCCCAGGCTCCTCTGTCCATGGGGATTCTCCAAGGAAGAATATTGGAGTGGGTTGCCATGCCATCCTCCAGAGAATCTTCCCAACCCAGGAATCGAACCCAGGTCTCCCACATTTCAGGCAGATTCTTTACCGTCTGAGCCAGCAGAGAAGCCCATGAATACTGGGGTGGGTAGCCTATCCCTTCTCCAGGGGATCTTCCCAACCCAGGAATTGAACTGGGGTCTCTTGCATTGTAGGCAGATTCTTTACTGCCTAAGCTACCAGGAGATGTTACATGTGTTTAAAGCATAGTTGAAATGAATAGGAATCCCTCTTTTGCTTTGCTATTGTTCATCTTTTCCATTAGGCTAGAAACTGCACAAGAGCTGGGACTTGACCTATCTCGTTTGTGTGCTTAGACCAGTGCTATGCGCAGAGCGGACTCTCAATGAACACTTTTTGAGTGAATGAAGGGAGCCCAGATCTATCAGAAAAGGAGTGACAGATCTTTTTGTTTCCTCGCATCACACTTGGGCATCAGCTGACCTTTGTGGCGGAAGTGGACTTGCTAGATGGAACTTGCTATAATAAGCAACTACTCATTAAGTGCTATCTCAAAGAGCACTTTGAATTGATCTGCCTGGAATTCCAGTGTTAAGAAGGATGAACACAATGGTTGGGCCTGACCTGACTTAACCCCTTAGTTCCAGTGAATCCACACATTCCTTAGTTTATCTTTCAGATAAATAAACTAAGTAATTTGAGATATAGAGCCCATGGCAATGGTCTTGAATAAATGAATAATGCAACAAGTTACAAAGTTCTTAAAAGAAAGTTTGAGGATATTTCCTCATTCTTTTGGGTTTTTCCAGCTTCTATTCATTTCATATGGTGGGTAACATTGGGGAGGGAGAAGGGTTTATTATTATTATTATTATATCTGCCTGCAACATAGGAGACACAGCTTTAATTCCTGGGTCAGGAAGATCCAATCCCCTGGAGAAGGGAATGGCAGCCCACTCCAATATTCTCACCTGGAGAATTCCATGGAGAAGCCTGGTAGGGAGACTACAGTCCCTGGTAGGCTACAGTCCATGGGATTGCAGAGTCGACCGAGAGACCAAGGTATAGAAAAGTTAAATAATTTGCCCAAGGCCACAGAGATAGCAATTAAAGACAGCAAGACTACAAATGAATCAGTCTGACACCAAAGCATACAATCTTGGTAGAGGTTCAAATCAATTCCATGTTCAGTTCAAGTTCAGTTGCTCAGTTGTGTCCAACTCTCTGCGACCCCATGAATTGCAGCACGCCTGGCCTCCCTGTCCATCACCAACTCATGGAGTTCACTCAGTCTCACATCCATCCAGTCAGTGATGCCATCCAGCCATCTCATCCTCGGTCGTCCCCTTCTCCTCCCAGCATCAGAGTCTTTTCCAGTGAGTCAACTCTTCGCACGAGGTGGCCAAAGTACTGGAGTTTTTTGCAAGGGGGCATCAGAGGGCAGACACACTGAAACCATACTCACAGAAAACTAGTCAATCTAATCACAAGCCTTGAAGCACAGGTTAAATCAGAGCTTTCCTGAGGGACTGATTCAGCCCACCCCTGCTGTTCAAAGACTCCTCAGGAGGTGGGATGGTGAACCCAAGGGTACAAACTCTGAAGGGAAGAGACTCGTCATTTGCATCTGAACAGACGCGGACCAGAGTCCAAAGTTTCATTGTTTTCCTGCCGCTGCTGCCTTACCTTACAGAAGATTCTTGGGGCATAGGCTAAAGGGCAAACCACACACACAGAGTAAACAAAAACACAGCAAGGGTTCTCCTAGGGGTGGGGTCAGCTGGAACAAAGCAAGACCACAGTGAAGAGTAGCCTAACAGAGTGCTGGAACACAGGACAGAATGTGGGGAAAAGGGGAGTAGACTCTGCTGAGCGGCTAGTGCGGGAGAGATTAGGCTGGGGCTCAGCCCCCACACTACCCACGGGCCTAAGCAGCAGATGGCTCAGCCCCAGGCAGCTGGCAGAGACAGCCAACTGCATGTGTCTGCCCACCCGTTCCCAGGGCTGGAAATGAAAGGAGCAGGGCCCAACCCAAGCATCACCTCCAAAGATCCCCCTGGGGGTGGGATGGCAAAGTCACCCAATGCTCTGCCACCAGGAGATGAACCTGGAAAACAACTCTAGCATCACCCAAGGTTCTTCTGCACCCACCTTTGCTGCCTCTGGTCCCCTTCTTTTATCAGGAGCAGACTCATGGGGTCTGTCTTGGGATCCTAACACATTACAGCCTAAAGTTCAACCTATCCATGTTAGGAGAGGGAAACTGAGGCCTAGAGGGGGACCACGGCTTGCCCTGGGAACACGGGGCTTGTCAGTGGCTGAACCAAAACTCAGCTCTCCCAACTTATCACTCAGCAAGGTTCCCCAAATACCTCCCACAGAGCCCCCCAGACTGAGTGCCAGCCCCGGCACTGTTCCCAGTGCTCTGTCCACTGACCCCTCCAGGAATGGCTCCTGGCCAGGCCTCTGCTAGATGAGAATGTCCAGTAGCGCTGAGTCTCCAGGAACTCCAATGCGGCCAGAGCAGGTCAGGGGAAAAGACTCATGAGTAGCTACCTGCCTCTTCCAGAAAGGAAGCAGAAGGTATACACAGCTAACACTCAAGGAAGGCTGTAGTTTTGGGGGCGTGGGGGGGGTGGTGTGTGTTTGGAAACGAAAAAGGCTTGTTCTGAGCGCTGAAGGGAATTATCAGCCAACACAGACTTGGAGGCGAGTCGGAGCTAACTGCCAAACCAGACTGGCTTAATTAAGACTCTCCCACCCTCTTCCCCAGGAAACCCACCCCCTCCTCTGGCTGGTCACACTAGCCATAAGCAGCAGTCATTTCAGGGAAGCTGAAGCCCTCTCTGGTGACCTGGCCCTGGGGGATGGGCCGTCAGCCAGGGGGCCAGGCCAGGAGCTTCAGGGCCCAACTGCCCTTACTGTCACCTCAACATCTGCCTTCAACAGCACCTGCGCTGCAGCCCACTCTGGATCACTGTGTGCGCAGAGTGGAAGAAAACACTCATTAGCTTTTCAAATGTAACCCTCTACAGAACCTAAATAGAAGGCACAGTTACTCAGCTGCAAAGCAGAAATCCTGTCCTCATCAAACAAAGCTGCACATCCACAACCAGCTATGCGGTTAAAACTGGGCAAAAAGAGGCTAAGGAGTACTGGGGTGAAGTCCGTTGACTAACTGCATCTAGATACCTAGCCAACCCCAGCTCCAAGGCCTTGAAGCATCGGTAATGAAAGCATCCTAATGATGAGAGGTCTTTCCTAAACGCCCGTGGCTTTGCTGCTGCCTCCACACTCCAGGGCAATCACCATAGGCTCCTCCTGCCCCTCAGGGCCAACATCAGCCCAGGATCCTGGACATGGATATGCGGGGCCAGAGAGTGGCCTGCCAGAAAAACTGCCTTACTCAGGGGCTGAAAAGCAATGTTTGATCTAGTACAACCAAGGGGTCATAATGGGCCCTGTGCTCAAACCCCTTCACATCTGCCACAAGCATGCTGCAGATGGAGGGGCGCGGGGGTGCAGTGAGGGCAGGGAATTGGGACACTACAGCCGGACTTCCTTGTTTTCAACTCCAACAACAGCCCCTCAAGCACTTGCCCTCCTGAAGGGCAAACGCGGTTTTGATTTCCAAACCTCACTGCTTGAGAGAACTTCTTGTTTTCTCTCTCAGCTTTTAAAAACAGATGAATGCTCCCCTAGGGAAAAAGCAGCTGTAAATACAGGAGAGGGCAGAAAAAGAACACTGCTAGGAGTTCCAGAGGAACCATTATACTATTGTAAAAAGGCTTCTCAAAAGAATGAACACACCCCATTCCAAACAGAAAACACACAATTTCCTGTAAAGGACTTGTCTGAAGGGTAACGTTTGGGCAGATGGTTTCTCTACGCTGCTCCCTGCTCTACTCAACACTAAGACCTTGACATGAAAAGTGAGTTAGTGATTTTCTTCTTGGGAACCTTAAAAGAACTAATTCACAACTCAGTCAGCCTGCTTGTCTATTACTATCATCACTACCTAAACTTCATCACCAAACTGCTACAGACATTTAAACAAATTTAAGCCGTTACAATTTTAGGCAGATTGACGCCACAGTATTTACCAGTTGAGATGAGAATGGGAAGAGGGTATAAATCTGAGACGGGCAGCCTGGCTTCTGCACTTTCAAAAGGAACTGCAATGTTCAAAGGCTCAGGATTCTGGGAAATCATCCACTGGCTTATTCTACCTCTCCATCACAAGTAATGAGGCTGCCACCCCAAAACCCATTTGCCAAAAATAAAAGATCTAAAGAAGTGTTTCAGAGAAAGTTTGGAGAAGAATACTCAAGCTGGTTTTATTTTCAAACAAGCCACAGTTAAATGGCTTTGCCTCTGTAACCACACTTCCCACCTAGAACTCCAGTTAAGTTCAGATGTGCCTCTCAGATGGAGACTGGATTACAGGGAGTTTAGCCGGCTGGAACTGGTCTCAGCGCACAGATGTACTAACCTGTTTGCCCAGTCCTGGCTGAATATAAGAAATAAAAGCCGGGAAGGAAGTCAGCAGTACACTTACAATTCTGTCTGAGTCAGAGGAGGAAGATAACTGCTTTTAATTTCACATAAGATTCTATTATTAGAAGGAAACATGTAACATAAGCCATAAACCTCATCAGTGACAAAGCAAAGAAAAACATGTATTTATAGAATATATTTAAATCCCTAAACTTCCCAGAGGAATTAATTTGTCACTAATACAAACAAATCAAACTGCATCTGCTCACCACTGCCCCTAACGGTCTGTTCCCTTAAGCTAGGAGCTTCCCTATGGCCAGGCACCTTTCACATCCTCCTTTAAAGAGGATTCATCACACGTGCACCTGGCCTCCCCACAATTCCCAAGAACACTGGCCAACTTCTAGAATAAACACAGTTCCATGTGAACTGGGGTTTCAAGAGAATCTCTGAGCGGGACAAACTCTTGGGGGACAAGCTGGACCCTCCCTGATCTTTCCATCTTCTCTCAGGTCTTGGTTTCCAGAGCCCTAAAAAAACTCCTTGATGGTCTTCCAGCCTCAGGCCACCCAAAATCCTGCCAGGAACTACACTCTCAAGCACGGTCACATTACCTTCCACCTCTGTCTGCTCTGTATCATGTCCTATGTGAAGCCTGCAAAAGGCACAGAGACCACAGGCCCCAGTCCACTTTCAGTGGAGGTGGAGAAGCTGCCTGCCCTGACAGCAAGCAATCAAGGCACACAGTAAGGCAAGAGTGTCTATTTCAGTAGTCTATGTGGGTGCAATACAACACTAAATCGTGAGGCATGCATTTCAGAAAATAAGGAAGACCAAGCAGCGACTACTTGTGTTATGGACAGAATAATGAAAAAAAAAAGAGAGAGACAGAAATGGACCTGAACCAAGACAATTAAAGAGGGCCTTAGGGAGCTTCCTGGGAATCCACTGGCTAAGACTCTGAGCTCCCAATGCAAAGGGTCCAGATTCAATCCCTGGTCAAGGAACTAGATCCCACATGCATGCATGCTCAGTCGCTCAGTTGTGTAAGACTGTTTGCGACCCCATGGACTGCAGCCAATCAGGCTTCTCTCTCCATGAGATTTTCCTGGCAAGAATACTGGAGTGGGTTGCCATATTCTCCTGCAGAAGATCTTCCCGACCCAGGGATAGAACCTGCATCTCCTACATTGCAGGTGGATTCTTTACCATGGAGCTACCTCGGAAGCCCAGATCCCACACACCCAACTAAAAAGATTCTGCATGCTGATGCTAAAGATCCTATATGCCACAACAAAGACCAAGCACAGCCAAATAAATATTTAAAAAGAGAGAGAGGACCTTAAAAAGGAACGAAGGGCGATCTGACCTGAAAGCCTTGAGAGTTGAATTAGTATGTAGACAGAAAGAGGGAATTTCTGGGGCTGAAAGGCATAAATAAGCATGATAAATTAGGAAGGCAGGGGTGGGGAAAGAAGCCAAGAATCAGGGGAGAACAGGAAAAAAAATCCATTTGTGATCCTTCAGGGCAAGGCACAATTCTTACGGTTTCCCTGGTATCTATCACTTAACAGACTCTGGTTATTCCACAAAGTAAATTAAGTATTCCACTGAATACTTACAATAAAGCCAGACTGTACATCTATGAAAAACGGGCAGAGAGATTCAGCTTTGGACCCATAGGTAGTAGGGAACCAATGAATGTTCTTGAGCAGGAAACAGGACTTCATCCAACTCAACAAGTAAAGGCCTGCTATGTAAGAGGCACCAGGCTACTCAGTCTTCGCCCTCAAGGAGCATGGGGGAAGGGACGGTAATATGATCTCCCGCACACACAGGGCTGCATTCTCTGACCTGGTCTTACTTGAGACAAGAACAATGTTCAGGGGACCTGAACCTCGAAAGGGAGACTAAAGCAGCCTGGGAGGCCAGACAGGATGATAAGGTCTGGGCCAGGGTGGTGGTGACAGAAACCTCCAGCAGAAAGAACTGACAGGAGCTGGTTATTGATCAGACAGGAGGGCTCAGAGACGGGAGTCATGATGACACAAAGTCAGAAAGCAGCAAGATTCGGTGACAATTCCCAGATGGTGAGAGCTTCAGGCCATGCTCTGGCCCACTGACAGCCTAAGACTAAGGTCAGTCAGCTCCAACATTCTGCCCATTTTGGGGAATAAGGGTTACACATTCCATCCTTCCCACTCACCCAGTTTTTCATGCTAGTTGTGATTTCCTGTAATTCCCATTTGCAAGGGGGTGAAGGAGATGGATGAATTGACAATTCCTCTGTCCATCACGCAGTAATAAACACATCTCAATCATCCAGCACTAAACTGCTACTGGCAGCTCTTATTCGGGAAGAGGAGAACAGGTGGAGGAGGCGTTACATTTTAAAAGCCGTTAGGCAGTGTTCTCCTTACCCAGTGAGTTTTCCTCCTGGGCAGAGCCTTCCCAAAGACATTTAGCAAGGCAGAGGCAAGGGATGGAGCACCGCCAACCCTAAGAGCCAGTACCAGTTCCTACAGAGAAAAGAGGCTCAAGATCCCACCCCACCTGGCTACATGAAAACTGAACGCACAATCAGGAGGGCAGAATCAACATGAACAAGGCCAAAAACGCTTGAGTACATGGCATCAATGGAAACTAGCAGCTGGCCTTGCACAGCAACTGCTCTCAAGGCAGGAGGACACCTGAGGACTTGCCAAGTGCTTTTCCCAAAGCAGACCTGCCCAGTGTGAGGCTCTGAGCCACAGGAGGGCCACCTCGGCTCTCAGAAGGGCGGTCCCTCCTCTGAAGCCCGACACCCTGCCGGCCACTGCTGTCCCCAGCCATCCTAGACAGAAGTAGCACAGTTAACAGGTGCAGTGGTGACTTCTGGAAGAGAAATCACAGGTGATTTTCTTCTTCCATGAATCAAGTAACCTGTATTTCCTGATTTTTCTTCAAGAAATAAGTAGAGGGACTTTCCTGGCAGTCCAGTAGCTAAGGCTGCAAGCTCCCAATGCAGGGGGCCTGGGTTTAATCCCTGGTCCAGGAACTAGGTCCCACTTGCTCCGCGAGTCGCAACAAAGATCAAAGATTTCATGTGCTGCAACTAAGACCCGGCACAGCCAAATAAATTTTAAAAAAAATTAAAAAAAAAAAAAAAAAACCCTAGTAAGTTCATTTAAAAAAAGAAGAACTTGTGATTTCTTAAATTTTTTTAAAACAAGTAAGTTGGTGCAGGAAATGAATTTGACATGTGTACCATTAAAGCATAGTCCATAGGTCACAGAGAGTCAGACACGACTGAGCGACACACACACACACACACACACACACACACACAC
>SJYX01011490.1:183788-201944 GCA_006410675.1 Oreotragus oreotragus
AAGTTAAATAAGCAGGGAGACAATATACAGCCTTGACGTACTCCTTTTCCTATTTGGAACCAGTCTGTTGTTCCATGTCCAGTTCTAACTGTTGCTTCCTGACCTGCATACAGATTTCTCAAGAGGCAGGTTAGGTGGTCTGGTATTCCCATCTCTTTCAGAATTTTCCACAGTTTCTTGTGATCCACACAGTCAAAGGCTTTGGCATAGTCAATAAAGCAGAAATAGATGTTTTTCTGAGACTGTCTTGCTTTTTCGATGATGCAGTGGATGTTGGCAATTTGATCTCTGGTTCCTCTGCCTGTTCTAAAACCAGCTTGAACATCAGGGAGTTCACGGTTCACATATTGCTGAAGCCTGGCTTGGAGAATTTTGAGCATTACTTTACTAGCGTGTGAGATGAGTGCAATTGTGCGGTAGTTTGAGCATTCTTTGGCATTGCCTTTCTTTGGGACTGGAATGAAAATTGACCTTTTCCAGTTCTGTGGCCACTGCTGAGTTTTCCAAATTTGGTGGCATATTGAGTGCAGCACTTTCACAGCATCATCTTTCAGGATTTGAAATAACTCCACTGGAATTCCATCACCTCCACTAGCTTTGTTCATAGTGATGCTTTCTAAGGCCCACTTGACTTCACATTCTAGGATATCTGGCTCTAGATGAGTGATCACACCATCGTGATTATCTGGGTAGTGAAGATCGTTTTTGTACAGTTCTTCTGTGTATTCTTGCCACCTCTTCTTAATATCTTCTGCTTCTGTCAGGTCCATATCATTTCTGTCCTTTATTATGTAATTCATTTCAAATATTAAAATTATCCTAGATGTATTATGGAATAAGAGGAAAAATTCCCATTCACTCTGGGAAGAAAAGAAAAAAAAAAACAGGAAGTTTTGAAGATTGTTCACACTGCGGCTTGCAGCTCTACACCCTCTTGAGTGGACTTGGACTTGGATTCCCAGCTCTACTTCAGAGCCTCAGCAGAGCGAAGAGTTTTAACTTGCAGACTGATTCTAGGTAAGAATTCCTCAGTTAGAGGTGGATCAGGTGACTTAGCACACTTTGAGAAACACTGCTTTGGGGGTATTCTAGGAAACTTTCTGAAGCCACTGAAGAAATTGAGAACTAGGTCATTAGATGTTGACGGCTAATTCCCCCGAACTGTGAATGAGACCCATCACCTCAGTCACAGGCGCTGCATCTGAAGAATGCTGTTGGCAGAATGGAGTGAAGGGAAGCAGGGATTCAGAGACTTTAATTCCCAAAGCTCTCTTTTCTTTACAGACCTGCATCTGAGGAAGCCATCTGCACACTTTCCACAATTGAAATAACCTGGCTAGAAGCTGCCCCCTAAAAAGAGCCTGATTCCTCTGAAAAGTAACTGCCAAAGACGGATACACTGCATATTAATGACCAAATTCAGATATCTTTCATAGAAACTTCAACACAAAAAGGCTGACAGGAGAAAAAAAAAATTTTAATGTGTGTTTTTTTTAAAGTCCCAACACAGGGCATGTTGCCTGGGTCTTGGCACTCATTTGTAAACTGAAGACAGACGCACTTGTTATAAGGTTTTGCCTCTCAGTGTTTTACAGTTAACAGGTATCCATCCACATATGTGAGCTCACCAAGTTTGCCCTTCCTCTTTGGCTTAAATTATCTATGTCAATTGCATTACTATCCAAGAAAGATGGCTCCAAGTTCAGGACTGCTTTCGGTAATGTGATTAGGCTGTACAGAAATGCTAATGCTTTTCTGGGCACTGGGCTGACCTTTCCCTGATCCTTTCTGGTCTCTGAGGGTAAGTCCTGGCTGCCGCCTCCCTTTGAGGAGGGACACCCACCCCCATTATGATTCCTCGGGGTTTTCACAAAGGACACACAGTGCAGCCAAGACTTCAGAGGTGTCTGCTTCTGCTGCTACTTACCAGTTGTTCATCCTAGAAAGGTGTTTTTTATCCTCTTTTGGCATCAATTCTCATAACTGTAAAATGGGTATAATATAAGCAACCTATTTTGAAGCTGCTGTGAAGATTATATAAACTATTTAAGTCACTTAGATCATCAATGCCCGGTACCCAGAAGGCACTCAAGACATGTCATCTTTAATTAAGACTCCACCGTGTAATATTAACAAGGTTTTGCGTGAATCTAGAGTTTTATACCTGTGAAGCAGTCTCAATTCATTATTGCTACAATCAGCCCTCACAATAATCATTTACAATAGACAGGAATGAAGGTTTACGGACATGTCCTGCTATAAGGAGAAGGAACTGACCTGCTCTTTACTCGTGAGCTCTGTGTTCATCAGTTCCAGGTACTGGGTCAGAGGCCCGTCTCCGTCATCTTTGGTTACCACGCCCCACACTCACGCCAGCAGGTGTCAATAAATCAAGGCTGGGCTGGACTGAGGGTTTGCGGCAAGGGCTGCCCGTGCTATAAACCAAGCAACCCCAGGCTTATGGCAAGGAGCTGGGGAACAAATCAGAATCACTCTTGTAGGGAATTCCCGGCTGCCCTGAACACAGAGACAAGAGGGCTGACTTCCCCAGTCCTGACTCCCACCTCACCCCCGAGAGGAAAAGCAGCAGCTGCAGGAGTGGGGGCAGCCAGAGGTCACTCGGAGGGAAATGGCAGAACTGTCCCTGCACAACCTCTGAGGCAGCCGGGAATCAGCACAAGATGACGCAGCATTACCCAGCCCCTCCCGCTGGGCCAAACGGGGGACCCATAAATGGGGCACTTCAAAGGCAAGGTAACGCTGCCTTCGGTAACCGAAATGGAGATGCTTTAGAGTAGAGTACAGGCCAGTCTATAAATACCAGGGATTAAAAGGCTTCCTGCCGGGCCCAGCTGCCACCGGCCTGAAGACAAAGGATCTCTGGTTCTCCAGACCCCAAACAGACTCCAAGATGAGTCCTTCAGGTTAGAGCTGCCATCGGCCAATGGTCAACCCCTCCAAGGTGATACCCGAAACTCTTTTTCCTTCTTTTCCAGCTCGGCCAGCCTCTCCTTTCCGCACCCTTCACCCAGGATCATCCATTCCCCAGAAGCCCTCCACAGCAGCTCCCCACGCACCCTGGTCTCTCCAGGTTCCCCGTCTCCCTCACCACTTCATCCTCCACCCCAACTTCCTCATCAGTACATATTTTCACGTGCCATGAGAACAGCAAAGACTTTGGAGTCACTGTGACCTCGGTTCGAGGCACACACAGTTACTCACACTACTTCTGGGGGGACCGTGCCGGGGTCTTCACTGCCCCGTGGCCTCCTCTAGTTGCAGGAGCAGGAGCTGCTCTCTAACTGAGGCGTGCGGGCTTCTCACTGCGGTGGCTTCTCCTGTTGCAGAGCATGGGCTCCAAGGGCTCACGGGCTCAGCAGCTGTGACTTCCAGGTTCCAGGGCACAGGCTCAGCAGTTGCTGCGCACAGGCTTGGTTGCTCCATGGCACGTGGTGGGGTCTTCCCAGGTCAGGGATCGAACCTGTGTCTCCTGCATGGGCAGGCGGATTCTCCACCGCTGAGCCACCAGGGAAACCCCAGTACTTAACTTTTTTAGAGCTTGATTTTCTGATGTATAAAGTGGATACCGGCCCACCTAGCAACAGCACAAACACAGGGCCTGGCACAGAGCATGTGCTCAGGACTTCCTGCCTTGTCCCAGACCCCACAGGATTTTTCTTCTTGCCTCTTTCCTGGGCTCTGTGACTCTGATACAGTCACTCTTTCTAGGTATCATACCTGCTACATCCAAAGATCTCAGCTCAAAGGAGTGACTCAAACGACGAACGTTTTAGTCACTGATGTTATCTGTGGAGCAGACACATTCTAGGCAGCCGGTCCCATCAGCAACCTTCAAATTACGCTCAAGACAGGCCTGGTCACCCTCTGTCTCCCCACCACAAAGGACCCATCTGGGGAGGAAAGCAACCAGAGGGGATGGGAGGACACAGGGTTGGGAGTCACTTCTGGCCTGAGGCAGGAGATAAATAAAGGCCTTGTTAAGGTAAGGGTAGCACCTCCACACACAACTAAAACCCCAAAATAAAAATTCCCACAATTCCACATTTACATGTAAAACTTTCAAATTAATTCTGACAGCAAGAACATCTGCCAGTTTTGCTAGAAACACCATCTGGTTCACTTCTGATAAGGCCCAGGCACAACTTTACACGGGCCTGGAACTGTCTACAGTCTGGTTCCCAAAAGGTGGCATCCTAGATGACAGCTCCAAGGCAGGGTGCCATTCCCCCGTCCCTGGAGCCCCAAAGCCGCTGCTGCCAGCTCCCGATTAGGCCTGAAATAAACCCAGAGTTTGATTCTTCCCTAAGTTTCTCCTCCAAGACCTCCAGGAACTACCCTTACAACCAGGATTAATTTAAGCAAGTCTGTCTTCAAAAACCAGATAAATACTATAGCAACAAGACAAATGGCCTGAACCACTTGAGTTTCAGAGGGGCTTTTACAGAGGGGTGGGAGGGCTCCTTCTTCACTCAAGAGTCTTAATTTGTGATTAGCTAACAGTAAGAGGGTCCCCTCCACGAGGCCTTTAAGGTCCTCCAAGTGTCTTCCTTTCACCAAGCCAACAGGAAACACTTTGGCGCACTTCGTGAGGCCTTCAGGCAGCCATAAATAAGGAAAAGAAAGCAGCCTGGGAGTCAGAGCAGACTTGTCTCAAGGGGCACTGACTTGGTTGGTGGCAGCGCCACAGCAGGCCCATCGTTCAGATCCTGATGGGAAATTAAGCATCAAATGTGAACTCAACACCCATAGCAAGGAAACGCTCCCAGGAAAAATGGACTACAAGGCTCACCAGAAGCCATCAAATGGAAATGGAAAAGGGTGTGTTCGAAACACAGGGTAACAGGATAGAAACTATCAAGCGCGAGACTCTGCACAAGTATGCACATGCTTTCTTCCAGTACACCGGGCAAACCTGGGCTGCTAAACTGCAGACACTGCAGCGTCTACACTGCTCACCAACGCTGGGTAAGGACTTCGTGACTCTACGAAGAAGGGAGCCAGGCAAATGCGGTAACGCCTGTTATGTAAAAAGAGAACTGAAAAGGGGAGGGTGAGAAGCGTACTGTACAAATTCAAGGTGAGAAGCCAGGGCAAAATCAGCTCTGGCCCCACAAGTGGGTTTGGTGACTAGAACCTCTCTCTCACTCTCTGAAAACAAGACTGGGCAGAAATCACTCAGGGTCTTTTGTTTTTTCTTTTTTTCCTCTCAAAATGTGAATACATAGAAAAGGAAGCTCAAGACTGATTTCCCACCAAGTCTGGCTTCAGCTCACCCAGTCAGCTGCACAGACAGGCAGCTAGCTGAGGAGCAGATGCAAAGTCACTGGCAGCCCCAAAGGGATGTGGAGAGAGAAGCTGAGAGGCCTTGTGCTGGCCTTCCAGGACACAGGGAGGAGGCCTGGGAGGCTGCTGGCGTGGACTCAGCAGCAGGGCAGGTTGGCAGAGAAGGCTAGACTGAAGGAGCTGAGAAAATTGAGCCCACTACAAGGGCAGTGTTCAGAAGTCCTCCCCAAGACAAGCCAGGAGGATGTGAAAGAGAAACAAGAGGAAACGTGCCCCTCCCTTCTGTCAATCTGGATGCCGTCCATCTGCCTTGGACAGTGGAGAAAGGAAGTGGTCCTAAACCAGCCTCTTCCCTTCTCGGACAAACTGACCTTCAGTAACCCCTACTGTCCAGGCCAGCGGCGTGTTTCATATCCACGGCCCTGGCCGGTGCTTCCCATCTGCCCACTGGTGAGACCTCTCTGGTTTGCAACAGGGGCCAACAGGCCACAAGAGCTTGGCATCACCATTTCTGCTGCTAACTCAGCACTTGCCCTTAAGACAGGACACCTGTCCTAAACTACACTCTGCGCCTCATATTCTGAAGCTTTCAAGTGGGCATCACTCTCTCCTCACTTCCAGGGTGACTGAGAGGATAACAGGCTAACAGGCAATAATTACTGAGCACTGACTAGGAGCCAGGCACCAGGCTAGCTGCTTTGCATGTCTCCTCCAAACCCCTGTACGTAGTAGATATTGACTTTAACTCCATTTTCAGTTGACAAACTGGGGCTTAACAAAGAGACTCACCCAAATTACATAAGCCAGACAGAAAACCCAACGCTACAAAAAGCAAGGGTCAATTACTAAACATCACTTCTTTCCCCAAATAAACTGCCATGGGATTTCTTTGGAAGGAAGGATGCTAAAGCTGAGACTCCAGTACTTTGGCCACCTCATGCGAAGAGTTGACTCATTGGAAAAGACTCTGATGCTGGGAGGGATTGGGGGCAGGAGGAGAAGGGGACGACAGAGGATGAGATGGCTCGATGCTATCACTGACTCGATGGACGTGAGTCTGAGTGACCTCTGGGAGTTGGTGATGGACAGGGAAGCCTGGCGTGCTGTGATTCATGGGGTCGCAAAGAGTCGGACACGACTGAGCGACTGAACTGAACTGAGTTAGCTTTTAATTGTCAGACACCATACCAAGTGTTTTAACTATCCCATTTTATTTGATTTTCGTGACAATCCTAGGAGGGGTTACTTTTCAACATAATTTAAATAATTTAAGTTATGCATGTCAATAATGAAAATTCAAATGAAACAAAAAGCAAGTTTAAGAAGTTATAGTTAACCACTGTAAAGCAATTATCCTCCAATTTTTTAAAAATAAATTAAAACAAAAAGAAGTTCTAGTTTCCTGTTACCCTCTATCACCCCAGAACTCCCCCTCCCAGGTAATTATTAATATTCTGGTGGCTACCCCTCGAGAGACAGGTAGTGGTAACATTCTCACCTCCACTTCACAAGGGATAAAAACTCCGCGTCTAAGAGGTTAAACCCGCTCAAGGTCATGAAGCTGGGAAGAGGCTGAGCAGGGCCAGCATGAGTGCAGGGCCTGCTCCACCGCCTCCCACTCATACCCACTCCCCCGAACAATCGTCCATTTTCATTCACCATAGGAAAGGGGGAGACTCTGCCTGGCCCGCAGCCAGTCTCACTCCTCCACTTTCCTGACCAAATGGAAAAACAGCCAGAGCAGTCTGAGCACACCCCGCCCCAACAACGTTAGTGCTGCTTCGTGTTTTTCAAATCTAAGCTGTCCTGGGCGAGGCAGGACCTTCCCCCCAGCCGGCTCACTGTCCATACAGGCTCCTCTTCTGCCTCTGAAAGGAGAGAGGCAGGACAACGGGGAAGAGAAGAGGAGGTCAGGCCAAGCCTGCAGGAGACCCTGGATCCCCATGGTCCCCTGGACCCCCTAGGAGTGGGAGGCGTCTCAGGGGGGCTCTGGACCCACAGTTGGGTGTCCCAGTTGATGTCCCAGTCAGAACACATCTGCAGAAAGACAGAATAGGACTGCAACAATGCTGATACAGGATACAACTGCAGAGCCCTCAAGATCCCCACACAGAGTCCTAGGAACTTGAAATTTCTGCTCTGGCTCACCCCTAAATGGACCCTCTATTAACCCCAAAACTGCACAGGTTTCTAAATACCAGGGTGTTGCCCCTGTGGCCTCCCTGCTCCTCTGAAAAAATAAAAGTGAGATCTTCTCAGACTATACAGCAATGCTTTTTCCTTAGTTAGGAGATGCAATGTTCCCTTTTGAATTACACATACTTTCACATCTCTGTCCCACTGATATACAAAAACATACTGACATACTGATCTCGAGCGCACCCACGCCGACACAGGGTAGGGACGAGGGAAGGGGTTGCTACATTGCTTTTCATGCACAAGTTAAAATTTACCAAGTCTGCAATTCCAGGAGTTTTCTTGTTTCCCAGCAGGACACCAATGTTTGATTCAGCCTCAGCCCCGGCTGACTCAGCGCCCCTATTTACCAGCACAGTGAATTCTAAGTGCCCACTGGTCATCAAAGGCCTTGTCTGTCCCATTTGTAAAATGGGACTGAAATCTTCCTCACAGTAATTATCTGATTCCTTATTAAAGTACTTTGTAAAATAAACAGATCTTTATTGCTATCAATATGAACATTCAACCTGCCTAATAAGGAAAAAACTTAAACCAGCCCTTCTCTCCTCTAGCAGTTTGAAATCTATGAGAGGAAAAGACTAACCAAAATACTGACGAACGATTCAAAACCTGTTATACTGTGCTGCAAAGAATCCCTGTGGGGAGATGATTATGTAGGAAAGAGCAGTCAATACTTGTTCAATTAATAAATGAGTTCTGATGCATTGCTTGAAAATGTCTACTTGTAAACATCCACAGAAAGTTTTACCAATACCAAAGGCTGTGAAATCTGTTCATACACTGTCTCACATACATCCCAAGAAAAGCAGTCAGCATTTGCAGAGCGCAGCCGTTCTTTCAAAGACATGATTTTTCAAACCACACGCAGATCTTCAAAGCAGATGACCCACACAATTCTATTTTACAATTCCAGGAGTAAAAGCACCAACCCAGAAGGGCTCAGGTTTCCCTGGTGGCTCGGTGTAAAGAATCCTCCTGCAATGCAGGAGACACAGGTTCAATCCCTGGGCCGGGAAGATCCCCTGGGGGAGGAAATGATGACCCACTCCAGTACTCTTGCCTGGAGAATCCCACAGACAGAGGAGCCTGGCGGACTATAATCCACAAGGTCACAAAGAGGTGGACGTGACTGAGCATGCACCCAGAAGAGCTCGGTTCGGGAGAACAAACAGAAAACAACCCATCTTATGTTAACTACTTCCTTGCCTGCAGCCAGATCTACAGCGGATGTTGTGTATCTGTAAAAAAAAGGCCAAACAAGTAGATGGCACACGTGTAAACTGGATTACGGGTGTGACTGATACCTCTTGAGGCTTTTAAAAGAATGACAGTTTTCCAGAAACAAAGACTCGCACCTGAAAATTAGAAGGGGTAAGTCTCTGGTCTAGGATCAGAATTCATAAGGGGTCCTGTAACTTGTTTTTGAGTAGCCTCACTGAAACATTCTGGACAACAACCAATATCCTCTCTTTCCTTCCCTCCCTCCCTCCACCTCCATGGTTCCTGAGCTCTCTTCTTTTCCAGCCACCAGTCGGAATGAACTTGATGAACGTTAACAGCTTCTTATCACCCTGTTTATATTTGTTTTCCACTCAAGCCAGGCCTCCCTCAAAATGCTTCTTTCTAGAATTTCATCAATAATGCCACTCTTACATTCCTTGTCATCAAGGCTCACGGCCTCAAAGTCACCTTGCCCTCTTACTCTTTTGCCTTTAATCCTCTACATCTGGTCAATTCTTATCAACCAGTTAATCCAAGAGCTGAGTATAAAGAAGTGGATGAGACAAGCACTGACCTTGGGGAACTTACAATCTTAGCCAAGAACCTGAGCCTACATGGGAAGTGTGCTTATTGGGACCCTTATCTGTGCCAGTAGTGTGCTAGGGCCTTTACCACCCCTGGCAGGTTATAAAGCCAGATATAACAGGAAATGAAAGTGAAAGGCACTCAGTCTTGTCCAACTCTTTTCAGCCCCATAGACTGTAGTCCATGTAATTCTCCAGGCCAGAATACTGCAGTGGGTAGCCTTTCCCTTCTCCAGGGGATCTTCCCAACCCAGGGATCAAACCCAAGTCTCCCACATTGCAGGCAGATTCTTTACCAGCTGAGCCACCAGGCAAACCCAAGAATACTGGAGTGGGTAGCCTATTCCTTCTCCAGCAGATCTTCCTGACCCAGGAATCGAATCAGGGTCTCCTGCACTGCAGGTGGATTCTTTACCAGCTGAGCAACCATGAAAGCCCCATATCAGGAAGAGATACTACAAATTAACATTATTTAAAATTGAGACTTAAAGGAAATGGAGAATAAAAGATTCCCTAAGGAATTCATACCACTGATCCTACTTCCCTCCCAATTCCTCACTGTTAAAACTCACACAGGCTTTTCTCTCTAAACTAAAAGAAGGGTGGGGCGGGGTGTGGGGGGGTGCAGAGGGGAGGGAAGATACTTCAGGGTCAGAAAACATTCACACATTAAAAACTGACTGGCACTTCCTGGCAGCCCAGTGGTCAAGATTTCATACTTCCATTTCAAGAGGCACAGGTTCGATACCTGGTCAGGAAACTAAGATCCCACAGACTGTGCAGCACTCAAGCAAAGCCAGGAAATGGGAGTCCAGACTCCAAACTCCTAGATCGAGCTTGCTCTACAGAGAAAGGCAATTTGCTCTCGCTAGGGAGGCCAGGTAGAATTCTCCAAGAGAATGTTTCAGGCCCTCCTCCTTTCCAAGGTGATTGTGGGTTTGGAGCACAAATGCCCCTGAAAAAGCCAGAGCTGCTCCTTTTGAGTAGCCAAGCTGAACGCCTGCTTTACACAACAGATTGCTCCCGCACTGCTGCCATGTTAAATAACCCATGGGTGTTCCCCCGGACTGCTAACCTCGTGAGGGCAAGCGCTGTGTCCATTTTGTTCTCTGTTCACAATGCCTGAACAACCTCAGGCATTCACTAAGTACCTGCCACACAAAAGACCTGACTTCCTTCCTTCCTCCTGGTTTCTGTAGCAACCCTCTGCCCACCTCCCAACAGTCTGACGACACAGCCCAACCAGATTTTCAGCTCACAAATGATCAGGACTTGAGGGCGCACGTAAAGGGGAAACTAAGATGGACCAATGAAATCTTATGAAACCCAGAGCCTGTTTTTCTTGCCATCCTGCTGTGTGACAAGCAAAATCCCCCACAGGACCGAAACGAGGAGGTAGACGGCCTTCCCATGGCACAGTTTCTACCTGGGGGTGGATAAGAATCAAGGATTGATAAAGGTGTGGACCAGCCAACACACCGTGTGTTAACCCTCTAGAAATGCCCTGAGCATGCCAACTGAAAGAACAGCACCCAGTGAGCACAAAACTGCTCACTGGCTATCTGGAGAAAGAGAGTATATGGGCAGCTCAGCCCAAGAAGCCTGTTTCCTTCCTCGCTGCCTAAAGACACAGCTGGAGGCCTTGTTCACGCTGCATGCGGACGGGTGGCTGACCCACATAAAATAAACCTGAGGAAACCAGAACCAGGCTGCTAACAGGGTGGGCAGGAGAGGCAGTCAGCTCGCCCAGACAGCATGTTCTCAAATCCTGGGCAGTCCGCCTACATCCAGGATGCCACCAGTACCTGCCACTGTCTCACCTGGGTGAGAGAGACCGCAAGGGGAAAATGACTCAGAGAACACATCCCGTCGGCTTGGAGTCAGGGTGTTTTTTAAATTGTAAGGAAGCACAGTACAGAGATAGAAGAGGTAAGCAGGACAACTCCCATTTTAAGAACAGTTCTTCCGAAGAACTGAATTTAGAGGCTCATTCTCTTTTGTAATTTCACTACGAAAGACTCAAAAGCCACAATCACAGAGGGATATGAGTTTGTTCCTAACGATATGAACCACACACCCTTTTGGGCTCCAGCCCTCTTTCCTGGAAGAGGCCCAGGGAAAACAAGCTGACCACACTGGGACAGAAAATGCACCAGACCAGGAATCTGAAGCCCTGGCTTCTGCCCTGGCCCCGTCACCACTCAAGGAAATGAGCTCTGAGCAACCATATCCCATTTTTCTCTATAAAGTGAGGTGGTGAAATGAGACCATCCTCAAGTCCCATCCTTCCAACTCCAGCATTTCACAAGCTCTTTCTGGTCACAGGCCTGGCGTGCTGTGCAAGTAACATCTGGATACTGTCTCCTCACTCTTTTGAGACTCCTAGTACTTAGGAACAGAATTTAAATTAACAGGTAGTGAAAGTGTGTGTTCAGTGACTCCATGGATTATAGTCCATCAGGCTCCTCTGTCCATGGGATTTCTCAGGCAAGAATACTGGAGTAGGTTGCCATTCCCTTCTCCAGGGGATCTTCCCAAACCAAGGATCAAACCCAGGTCCCCCGAATTGCAGGCAGATTCTTTACCATCTGAGCCACAAGGGAAGCCATTAACAGGTAAAGCCTACTCCAAATCTAAAACTTTCAGCAGTGAACAATGGCTGTGAAGTTATGGCTGCACTCATACACATTTACACACACACACACACACACACATGAACTTTCTAGAAGAACTGGTCCTGGGACTTTGCTACAGGTACAGGAACCTGAAACAGGTACAAGGGAAAATAACTCAACTTCCTAGTTTTTGTCTGGCTTGTGGACAAAGGGCATGTGCCCTGTGTCCCGCATATTTCTGAGGTAGAACTATCTGGACTCTCTGATCCTCAGGTGGTCTATACATGCACACTTTCAAGAGATTCTGGTAGGAATCTAGGAGCAGGAGAAGCAAGACCAGCTACTGATCACAAACGCTAGGAGTTCCAATTAGGACAAGGGCGAAAGTAGGCATGGCACTATTTCAGGGCTGAGGCTGCTATGATGCAAAGCCACCCAGGGGCAGATTCTGTAGAGGAAATGACACTCCCAGCAGCACCATCTGTTCCTCTTTGTGTCTGGCATGATCTATATTTTAAACCCTGGGTGCAACTAAGGTCTGCCTGTAAGAGCTGTTCTAAAGAATATTTTTTCTAGACTTGTGTTTACATAGCCCCTCACCCTCCCCCATCACTGACTGGCTTTCTGTTCGGTAGGCAAGCCACTCCTCAGCCCAGCAGCAGCCTCAAGCAGGTGCATAGAACCCTTGCATGCAATTTTTCATACAGAGAGGAAAAACTTCTGAGAACTACAAATTACATTGATAAGGAAGGCTCTGTGGGGTTCATGGTAACTCTCCAAAAGACATGATGATGCGATTTAGAACTGGGAGGCTTTGTGCTAAACCACCCCTCCCGCTCCTTTTTCTTTTTAAAGTTGCAGTACACGTGCATGGAATTTAAGCACTATTGCATCTATTAGCTCTCACTACTGTTTATAAAGTTCTGCACCAAAGATCTGGAAACAATGCTACTGTAGAGTTCAAACTTCTTAAATATATGACGTAGACAGAGAGATAGGGCACCTCTTCTTAAATTCAGGGCAATACCTTCAACATCTTTTTACAAGAGATCTCACTATACTGTTCTTACCCAAACAAACAACATAACCAAGTAGAACATTAAATCCAAAATAAAAATACAGATGCAGCTTTAAAAATAATTCCCTGAGAAATGAAAAAATCTATGCCTACACAAAAACCATGAGTTCACAGCAGCACTATTCATAATCACCAAAACACAGAACTAACCCAAATGTTTGTCTGCTGATGAATGGATAAACAAAATATGGTATATCTATACAACAGATTATTCAGCAATAAAGCAGAATGAAGTAGTGACATATGTTACAACATGGATAAGCCTCAGCAACATTATGCTAAATTAAAGAAAGCCATCATTAAAGACTGAATAATATATGATTTTATTCAAATGAAATGTCCTAATACGTCAACTACAGACAGAGCGTGGACTCGTGGTACCCCTGAACTAGCAGAAATTGTAGAGAAATAGGGAGTGATTACTAATGGAGTTGCTTTGGGAGGTGATGAAAATGTTCTAAGATTCGATTAGATTATAGTGATCGCTTGGTTGTGATTGTTGTGAAGTCACTCAGTCCTATTCAAATGAAATGTCCTAATACGTCAACTACAGACAGAGCGTGGACTCGTGGTACCCCTGAACTAGCAGAAATTGTAGAGAAATAGGGAGTGATTACTAATGGAGTTGCTTTGGGAGGTGATGAAAATGTTCTAAGATTCGATTAGATTATAGTGATCGCTTGGTTGTGATTGTTGTGAAGTCACTCAGTCCTGTCTGACTCTTTGCGACCCCATAGACTGTAGCCTACCAGGCTCCTCCGTCCATGGGATTTTCCAGGCAAGAGGACTGGAATGGGTTGCCATTTCCTTCTCCAATGGTGATCGCTGGACAATGCTAACTATAGTATAATCCATTGCTTGTACATTTGAAATGGATGATCTTTAAGATATATAAATTATGTCTCAATAAAGTTGTTTTTAAAAAATGTCATGACAAAATAAAATCACCCTCCAAAAAAAATCTTGAGCCAACTTAGAAATAATCTAGATGTATAAAATGAATGAAAAAAAAAAAAATGAAGTTGCTCAGTCGTGTCCGACTCTTTGCAACCCCATGGACTGTAGCCTAACAGGCTCCTCTGTCCATGGAATTTTCCAGGCAAGAGTACTGGAGTGGGTTGCCATTTCCTTCTCCAGGGGATCTTCCTGACCCAGGGATCGAACCCAGGTCTCTCCCATTGCAGGCAGACGCTTAACAATCTGAGCCACCAGGGAAGCAGATGTATATGAAAGGGTATTTAAATCATAGCTGATCTAGTTAACGGAATTTTAAAAAGCCACTAAAAATAATTATAAAAGTTATGTGTCATTACAAGAAAATGTTTATGCTGTAATGTTAGATGATAAAAATAAATAGAAAATTGAATGTACAGGACTACCACAGAATAAATACATGGACATGATGTTTGTGTTAGGATGGGAGAATCACAGTGGTTCCCCTCCTCTATTTTCCAAGTTTTCTGTAATCTTGTCCCAGCATATTAACAATTAAAACAAAAAAAAAAACAAAAAACCTCAGTCTCCCCTCTCCCCTCAGTTTGTCTTGACTACAACTTAAAATGCAAAATAAGCTAAACCACCTTGTTCTCTTTTTCAAGTTCTCTTTTTTAAACTCCCATCAACTTAGTTTACTGAGATCAACTAAGAATAACCCAAAGAAGGAAGAAAGGGATGAACACTCCTCCTTTCCCATTCTCAGAAGCAAGCAAGTTTCATGGGCCTCAGTTCAGTTCAGTCGCTCAGTTGTGTCTGACTCTTTGCAACCCCATGAATCGCAGCATGCCAGGCTTCCCTGTCGATCACCAACTCCTGGAGCTTATTCAAACTCATGTCCATTGAGTCAGTGATGCCATCCAACCATCTCATCGTCTGTCAATCCCTTCTCCTCTTGCCTTCAATCTTTCCCAGCATCAAGGTCTTTTCCAATGAGTCAGTTCTTTGCACCATTAGCCTAGTCTAGCCAAAAATTCAGCTAGGAGAGTCTACACATAGGGCAATTTACACTCTCTTCTTCAACTTCTGTGAACGAAGGCAAGTCACTGCTGGAAAGAGGCTGGATTTGGAAAGATCAGACTTTCCCCTTCTTAAAAACGGACAGAAAGAGTGCTTTAGCAGCACATATACTAAAACTGAAATGATACAGAGAAGATCAGCATGGCCCCTGAGCAAGGATGACACACAAATTCGTGAAGTGTTTCATTAAAAAAAAAAAAAAAGACAGAAACGGGAAACTGGGGAAAAAACCCCTATCTGTGTCTCTTTGCTGAGGTTCTGTGTTCAATCACCAACTATAGGAGGAAAGAATCCTGAGTCATCAAATTTTTCACCACAGAAGATCCTCTTGAGTAATAAGGAACTGTCAGTCACCACCTCTGCGTCTACAAACCCAGGCTAACTTTCATCAGGAATCCCAGGCTAACTTTCCCCAGATTAAGCAATGAGGCTCTGCCAAAAATAATAATAATAATAATACTTGTATATGCGTCGGGGGGGAGTACACTTAAGGGCACCCTGCTATCAGGTAATTTTATACTAACACTGGCGACACTAACAGGGAACTACATCTGTTTCTGCTTGAGAAAAATGCTTCAATAGTATCCTGTTTCTGGAGTACTGCATAAGTTCTTGGCACGCAGCTCCTGATGTTTCAAGGGTGGCTATTTTCCTCTTTTGAGATGGAAAGAGCCAGGGAGGCAGAAAACATCACAGGCAACAACAGAGTCTGTGAAACCCACTGAGTTTTCACCATGGCCGCTGCATTTCCCACGCCTGCTGTTCCAGCACCTTCACAGAGGCTCGACCGTCCCCCAGCCCTGACGGCAGCACAGGTGGCCGTCCACGGCTGCAGCAACCCAGCTCAGCACCACTGCAGGGCCTACCAAAGGAGTGGAGACTTCCGTACTCAGGCATGAACCAGAAGATGAGAGCGCAAACAGAGGAATCCTGCTGGTTTCTTAGGCCCAGGAACTAACAGGGAAAGAAGGCCAGCATCACAGACACAGGTGAGCTCAAGAAAAGGGAAACATCAGTAGGCGCCCACAGGCTCTGCTGCTAAAACCTAGCCCTTGTCTGAGGTGCCTCTTTCCCCAGCACCTCTACTCTTTCAGATAAAGATTTTACAAAGAGACACCGGAACTCACAGCCATCTAAGGGTACAACGGCTACTGCCATGAATCCTAGCCGGGGCAAGAGCGAACGTGTCTTGATGCTCAAGGATGGTCATCCTCGTGCTGTCCTGAGACTGCTTCACTGGTCTAAGATCCACAGCTGTTAGCAGCTTCCAACACCCATCACATAACCCCCAGCCCCAGCCTCGAGTTGCATCCTTCATTCCAACCAATAAGGCAACAACACTGGCATATTATGGGCCTTATTTCTCACTGCTCTAGTTTCAAGTTTCCTGCAACGTGGCAACGTAACTTAAGAATATTAAGTTTTAAAAAACTCACTCCATTAAGTGAAGCCTCACCCCAGTCGGATATGTGGGTGGACCCTAGCTTGAAGCCATCTCGACCAGCAGAAAGAATCTCTATCAACATATAAGCATTTGTCCCAGTGCTTACTCTTAAGACCCAAGAAGCAAGTCTGCCCTCAAGTCTGCACCACAGTAATATCTGCCTTCAAAGTTAAAAACAAAAAAGGCACTGGGCTTCTCCCCCTCCTTGTCCCTTCTCCTGTTTCTCCTACTGCCTGAGGGAATACCCCCTAGACAAGATTTCCCTGCCGTCCAGGTAGACAGAAGAGGGAAAAGGAATCCTGCTTGTCAGCTTTCACTAGGAGATCACATGTCAGTTCAGGGGCTCAGTAAAGTGCTTCCTGCATGGCAATTACACAACTGGGCCTGGTGGGTCTGCAGACATTCAGGCCTCCAAGTGGGCACGTCAGGCCTGGACACAGGCATCTTGTCCCTCTCTGCAAATCGCCCCTTGGTCAACGGAGAACTAGAGAGGATGATGAAGACATGTGCTCTCCGGCCTTTCTTCTCGGCCTGCAAAAAGCTCTGCTAAAGACATTCTCCCCAGTTCAACTGTTTTGGTACAAAAATGAGGAAGATTACATGACTCACGAATTTTTTCAAAGACACAGTACTATAATTCTCCGGGCCACAGACAGATACCAGTAGTTATATGGTTATCAAAGAGCTAAGAATGTGGAAAAAGAGAACAAGGAAAGATTTAAAACATAAGGCAAAATTTTTTCCTGGAGATGGAAACGCATAATGCTGAGTAGCAATAAACTTGAAATACGTCCTTACTTTTAAGAAGTCAGGTGACTAATTCCCTTTGGAGGGTGCATACGTGTGCTATGGGGGGTGGGGGGGGTGGAGATATAGAGACTGCTGCCCTGGCCATCGCAAGGGAGGAAATCCCCTACGAAGAGACCATTACACGACAGCACAAGTTCAACCACCACATGATGGAGACCAGCCAGGAGACCAAAGTGCTGAGGGCTCATCGTCTGCCAGCCTGCATCTGTAACAGCTCATTCTACCTTTCTTCCTTTCGTTTCTATCTGCCCAAATTCTGACCTTTGAGCAGGCAAGCCTCAAGCAAATAAGCGGAACTCTGCCATCTGACAACCGGTTTGCTCTGAGGGTTTAAGCACTGCAGGGTGGTGGTGGTGGTGGAGGGGGAGCCCTGGGATGTCTTACTCTGATCAGGGACCTGCCCCATCTAGCTGTAGGTGAGGTTTGGTTTCACAGAACACTTCTACAACAGTATCCAAAAAGCCACTCCGTGGACAGGGATTTCTATTTATCAGGCCTTGTATGAGTACTGTCCCCTATTAACACACTGGGCAGAACTTCCTTAAGCAGCAATGGCCACCAGTGAAAATTAACAACATAATCCAAAATGAGTTGATTTTAAAACTGTGAACTCTGTAAGGAATGGCTGGGTTCTGTCTTATTCACTGCAGTAACCTGAATACCTAGCACACAGTGCCTGGCATATATTCTATATCACAAATACTTCTGTGAAACTAAAGAAAAGAAAGAATGTATGAACAAGCGAATGTTGTGCAAACATACCATCAATGTGGACCCCGGAGAAAAAGATAAGGATGCAACTGATCTGAGAAATAGCCAGAGGAAGTACCTGCCACCAGACGAGATTCCACGGGAACAGTAGCGTCAGGCCTCCTTGCTGAACTTCCC
>SJYX01011491.1:0-39390 GCA_006410675.1 Oreotragus oreotragus
TGGCCCATTTTTTGATTGGGTCGTTTATTTTTCTGGAATTGAGCTGTATAAGTTGCTTGTATATTTCTGTAACATGTACACTGATGCCCCATGACCATATATGTCTTGGTTCTGTCTTCATAGGGACCAAGAAATGGGGACCTGGGCTAGTTATGTGGTAACTTCTGCTTTGAAAAATTTCCAGGTAAAACCCATCTTGGTGGAGATCTTAAGCAGCTGATTCATTCATTACTTATTTGCTACAACAGACTAAACACTGACTTCTATGATGGTCCAGTGTTTACAAGTTCATCTCCAATGCAAAGGGTGTGGGTTTGATTCCTGGTTAGAGAGGTGAGATCCCACATGCCTCATGGCCAAAAATCCAAAACATAAGACAGAAGCAGTGTTGTAAAAAATTCAGTAAAGACTTTAAAAATGGTCCACATCAAAAAATCTTAAAAAAAAAAAAAAAAGACTTAGGACAGTTGCTTGAGGAAAATCCGTACTTTTCTATCAATTATCTTTTCAGTGGAGGCAGTTGAACAGTTCTTTGAGGCAGGGATCCTGGTTAGCCTTATTTCCACAAAAGGATCTAAAACTAAATAATTGTCCTTTCCCAAATCCTGACATGTAGGCTGCTCCTTCAACCAATCCACTCAGCATGTGGACCTTCTACTCTCCATTCAGACTTTGACTCTCCACAGAGAATGAAATTGGATGGCCTCCAGCCCCTTTCTCCAAAGCCCTGCTGAGGAAGTGACCCTTCGGATGGTGGTTTGAAGGTAGTTCCTTGGGCCCTCAAATTTCTCTGTATGCATCAGACCAGACTACTGCAAAGCAGTACCACTCAGACCACATTGTCTTACCCCATTCAGAATTATTATTCCTAAGCTTTCGTGGCACGTCCTTAGCTCTTATCAATGTATACTATGAAACTATCAGCCACCTGACTATGTTTCCAGATGTCATCTACTACTTAGGCAAGAGTACACTTCCAAAATATTACCTGAAAAATTGCTCAGATTTAGCACTAGGAATTTTTTTTTCTTTGATGAAGCGCTTTGTTTCTTTCTAACAATAAGAATATTTGTGCAGGGGGAGGCCTGGAGCATCCCAGGGACGGGGGAGCCTGGTGAGCTGCCATCTATGGGGTCGCACAGAGTCGGACACGACTGAAGCGACTTAGCAGCAGCAGCAGCAGCAGCAGGATGAGGTTGAGTGTCTCTGGGAGAAGCCAAGATGACTTTGTACTGAAATTCTCACTGATTTGTCAGTGTTCCAAGTTTGATCAGACTCAGTGAAGCCAATTCACTCTGCTCAGACTGCTAAAAGTCAGAATCTTAATGTGGAATGCCATTGGCCTTCATCTGAGGTCTTTTCCTGCCATCTTTAAGTTTGCTAAAAAAAAACACAAGAGGCAGGACCAAGAGAGATGGACAATTTTAAGAGAAATTCTTTCAGGGCTTAGGGTCTAGTGCATTGTCCTGGCCAATAAAATATTCATTTCTCTGTAATTCAAGGCCAAATTTTTCTCCTTCCAGGGTGATGCTGGATAATCCTGTACCATCTTCTGTGTTAGCTTTCTCTTGAGTTGGTACAGGAGGAACATCCCCTTTCTAGTCACATAGTGGTTTTCCCAGGTGAACAAAATATATTGTTACGATTCCTCTTAATATAGCCTATAACATCATAGATTTGCCTTGTTATGTTAAATTTCAGTTTAACCTTATTTTGGATATTTCAAAGTCTTGTGTGTGTGTATTTATATCTATGTAAATGTAAAATTTATATAAATGTATTTTTCACAGCTGACAGATCACACTGATTATTGTGAATTTTACTGAGCACACTCAGAGGGCAAACTTCTTTCAAACTTGGGGTGTTGAGGAGTGCACATCAATATTTTCTTCATTATTACCAAAAAGATTATGTAACTCATTTTATCTCCTTTTGTTTCTACTCAAAACAAACAAACAAACAAAAAAAACAACAAAACAAAACACAACAACTTACAAGGAATTAAGGTTAGATCATGTAGAAATGTATAAGCCCTTAGAACCCTTGTGATATTTATCGAAGTTTGGCCTTAAATAATCTATTCTCAGTTATATTTGCTTTCATCTTTTTATTGTTTTTATTTTTGTAAGTCTGTTCACAGTCATCTGTAAACAGAAGTGAGGCAAAGAACGTAACAGACAAACAAATGAACAAATCACTTGTTTACTCAGCCCCTCTATTTAGGATGTGGCAGTTTTCTATGTTCTGTTGGGTAAAATCAGAAATCCTCACTAATATACAAATTTTCCCATTGGTGAAATGAGAAATACTATAAACTTTTATAATAAGTAAAATACAATTTAAATATGAATAAAAATATTAGAAGTCAAATTCTGCTCTTTAAAATGATCAGTTTATGGAGTATTCTAGTAATTAAATATGTTATCTGAGAGTTATCTTTAATTTTAGGCATAAATTATACATATATATGTATATGTATATATATGTGTGTATATATATACCTTCTCTATATATACATTCTATATATATGTATATATATAGGTGTATATATGTGTGTGTGTGTATATATATATATTTACACCTTCTATATATATATATAGAAAGAGAGAGAGAGAGCGGGAAAGAGGGGGGTATATATAATGTCAGTAGTATGGGTGTGCATTCATATATAATAGAAGTAGATTTTATACTAAGATCTGTTCAGACTTTTTGCAGTCACTCTAAGCAATCAAGTATCATTGGTGAGAACTGGGAGGGAACTAATCCTCTGAACTTTTATATTCCTGTTTCAATTCTAGATAATGAGAGGCTGAAAACTTTAAGAACAGATGCATACCATGTGCTATGTTTTGTGCAAAAGTAGACAAATAAAAGAGTTACTGTGTGTGTTTACAGACATAGAAAGCGTCCACCCCATTTTGTTGCTAATTAGACATGAAAGAAGGTGGCTTTCATATAAACATCAAGTTCTTCTTGTTGCTTCCATCTCCCTCAGTGTCAAGTTTCTGATTATTTCTAAGAGCTTCTTGAAGAAGGCATTAGGAATAGACAGTTCTTCATGTTCCCAGTATTAATCTGTGAAACAGTGATGGGACTGATGATCTAATACAGTTAACAAAAACACCACCATGTATTTTATCTTTATTTTTTCCCCCATCACAGGAAATGGGGAAGGGACTCTTTTTCCAGTAGTGAAGAACAAAGGCAGTTTGGAGGGTGGGTTGGATTTCATATATTACCCTCCGCAAGGTTTTTTTTTTTTTTTCCCCTAGAAGACTGTAATCAACACACAAAAATGCACAATGGGTATAATAGTTGAGCAAATTTATGTCTTCAATTATATATTTCAATACAGTTTACTTTTAGGAATAGTTTTGTGAATGCTATAAATAAATAATAAATGGAAGAATTACACTGAGAATGAAAAGAACTTAGAAAATAAATATTGGCATAACCAGCTGTTATGAAGAAGGAATGGATCCAATTAAAAAATGATGGCAGGTCTCATCTTGATATCTCATTCTTTTTTAAATTATATTTAATTCATAATGTGTTAGTTTCAAGTATACAGCACAATAATTGTTATGCATATATGTTTTTCAGATTCTTTTACATTATAGATTATTACAAGATATTGAGTATAGTTCCCTGTGCTATAAGTAGGTCCTTGTAGTTTACCTATTTTATATATGTGTGTGTGTTAGTCACTCAGGTGTGTCTGACTCTTTGTGATCCCATGAACTGTAGCCTGCCAGGCTCCTCTGTCCATGGAATTCTCCAGACAAGAATACTGGAGTGCATTGCCATTTCTTCTCCAGGGGATCTTCCCAACCCAGATATTGACCCCAGGTCTCTTGCACTGCAGGCAGATTCTTTACCATCTGAGCCACCAGGGTGATCCTCTTATATAGAGTAGTACATATGTGTTAATCCCAAATTCCTTATTTATCTCTCCTCACACCAATTCCCTTTGGTAACTGAAAGTTTGTTTCTGTCTGTGAGTCTATTTCTGNCCCCAGGTCTCTTGCACTGCAGGCAGATTCTTTACCATCTGAGCCACCAGGGTGATCCTCTTATATAGAGTAGTACATATGTGTTAATCCCAAATTCCTTATTTATCTCTCCTCACACCAATTCCCTTTGGTAACTGAAAGTTTGTTTCTGTCTGTGAGTCTATTTCTGTTTTTAAAATAAGTTCATTTGTATCATTTTTTAATATTCCGCATATAATGATAGATATGATATTTATCTTTTTCTGGCTGACTTCACCTATTATACTTCACTTAATATAGTAATCTCTAGGTCCATCCATGTTGCTGCAATTGGCATTATTCATTCATTACTAATATTTTATATATGTACACACACACATATGTATATGTTTATATACACCACATCTTCCATTCATCTATTGATTGACATTTAGGTCCATTTATATCTGTGAGTACCAGAGAACATCGATCCAGTGTCTAGAGATGATGCCTGACCCATTTTCCTGAAAAATTCATCCCATAATTTGACAATTAATGGACCAATTATATCAATGAAGAACATTACATTTCTTCTTTTTCTCATAGCTAAGACTAGTGGTTATAGCCATGTAGAGGATTTTCAGGGCTGATGACTATCTTTAGAAAGTTGGGGCCCATTCATGTCCTTTGCACTTTCCCCACGACAAAGTACATGCTTTTACATCTGACCAACAAGGGAAGCCTTTTGGAGGAAAGGAATGGCAGAGTATGAGGACACTGGGAAAGAGTGTTATGTATGGACAGCATGACCAAAGATAACCATTTCTAAAATCAGATTGGTATTCCAGCTCTGCCAGTCCTAAACTGTGTGATTTCAAAAAAGACTTTTTAAAGTGATGTTTTTTCCCCTAACTAAGCTTCAGACATTTTGAAAATCAGAAAGAGGTATTTCTTTCTTCTGAGTCATTGACCAACTACTCCCAGCTGATTCACATGCAGAATGTGCTTGCTGTTTACTTGATCTGCTGCAGAAAAGCTCCCCTGGAAGGCTAGCCCCTTAACTGAAGCTGGTCAGGAAACTATCACTAATCAAAGGAACTCAAGAAGTTATTACCATACTGTCATCATGCATGCATTAAGGAGTCTATTAGCAATTGCTAAGGCATCTGTCTTTCCAGATTCAACACAAGCCACTCTGGCACTGGAAGAAATAGAAAACACCTGGATAACCAAGAGGGCATGGAGCAGTGCAAGTACTTATCTCCTGGAGACAGCTGCTGCTGCTGCTGCTAAGTCACTTCAGTCGTGTCCGACTCTGTGTGACCCCATAGACGGCATCCCACCAGGCTCCCCCGTCCCTGGGATTCTCCAGGCAAGAACACTGGAGTGGGTTGCCATTTCCTTCTCCAATGCATGAAAGAGAAAAGTGAAAGTGAAGTCGCTCAGTCTGTCCAACTGTTAGCGACCCCATGGACTGCAGCCCACCAGGCTCCTCCGTCCATTGGATTTTCCAGGCAAGAGTACTGGGGTGGGGTGCCATTGCCTTCCCTGCTGGAGACAGCACCAACTGTATATTACTTTAGATAACTTTAGATAGCCACAGTAACATAACCAATAGTTTGTGGTCATCACCACTTATGAGAAAGCAACAGTTCATTAAGGACTCGAGCAAACTGCCATATTGACCCAGGGATCAAGATGTGACAAAAAGTATACTTTCCTTCTGAAAAAAGCAGTGAAGGCTAATTTCTTTCAGTTGAAAAAACTAAGTATTTATTATGTTCAAAATACTATGTTAGATCATCGGGGCTTACAGAATTCTACAAAACAATTCTTTTTTTCACAACTTAACTGGTAGTTGTGAGAGCCCTAAATAATTTTAATTCCAAGTAAAGTGAAAGTAAGCATTACTGACTGGTTAGATGTTCAAAGGGAAGGCTGATCTCTTAGATTACTCTCTTGAGTGTGGGGAACCTTGAAGAAGTGATGTTTGAACCAGGCCTTGAAAGATAAAATTTGGGAGGAGGAGTGGAAGAGAGAATAAAAGACTGAAATTGTTTTCAGATGGAGGGACCAGTGTAAACAAAGGTAGAGGGGCAAGGAAATTTAAGAAATGATGAGGTTAGTTTTCTGAAACAGGCGGGTTATAAGATAGGACTGAAAAAGAAAGCTAAAGAAGTGGATTGTTTTGAGAGCATAGGGGGCCTTGGATATTAGACTAATAAGTTTGTTATTTAATAAGAAGTTGTCTGTAATAGGGAGACGTTGAGGGGTTTTACACTGTGGAAAGACATGATAGCAACCTGTCTAGTATTTGCAATTTGAGAGAGGCATATGTCAGTGTTCATCAGCTTTTTCTTCACTATCGTCCTTATAAGGAGCATTTGTAGACCTCAGCCTGATACTTCACAGGTTTCCCATACAGTCATGTTCATTGAGAGTGGATCTACTGCATCTTGTTTCCATCAATGGCCAGGATATTCTTTTTTTCTTAGCTTTTAAAATTTCCTTTAGTGTGTTTGAGCCTTGAGTAGCTGTTGAGATAGAGCAATCTAACATCATTAGGTACTTGGTGAGTGTCATAGGAGTAAAATTCCAAAAATGAGACTTCCCTCGTTTTGAACCCAATGAAGAGCTGTGTAATGTTTGAATCAGATTTTTTAAAAAAGAAGTTACCATTGTTATAAAAACATCATAACAAACAGCAGGTTGCAAGCATATTTAGATCATTCTTACTGAAGCAAATAAACATTTATTGCCAACTGTGTAAGGGCAGATTTGATGACTGATGGAAAAATCACACTGCTTTGTCAGTTCACATAAATAATAATTCATCAAAGGAACATGTGTTGATGAGTGCAGTCTGGTTTGAATTGAAACCGTAGTGCATTCTTGAGCAACAGCTAAAGTACCTGAGCCTCATTAAAAAATCTCCAGCACATTATCTAAGCATATAAACAATTCTTCCTAAGCTATGTAATGAATCTCATCAGAAATGCTCAGGGATGACCAAGGTGGCCGCTATTTACCTTGAGAAAAACATATCTGGGTGCCCAAGAAAGTCTGATAAGTACTTAAGAAATATGATCTGAGTTCACTTTTACAATAGATGCTCAACAAATTGATCTGGGACCAGATGAGTGTTTACCGGACACTAAGGAAAATAACAAGCATTGGCTGCTCAGCTTTCTCTGATAATCATTGTTCAGTGAAAAAGGATAGAATGTGATATTTTCTCTGGTGAGCATTCCACTCTTGGGCCACCCCAATCTAAAGGCCCTCTGTGCTGTCGATGAACTGATGAGATTTGGCAAGCTGGTGTGTGAATCTGGTGGCCAGGTGTCTTGGTGTGGTTGAGACAGGAGCTAACAGATTCGACATGTAGGAATATTGCTCCCAGATGCTCCCCCAAGGGAAAGAACAACTTTCTTTCAGTGACCTGTCCTTTCAAGATGAGTCCTATGGTGCAGGCACTGCAATTAATTAGCTCTGTAAGAGGAAGCAATGCATCATGGGTGCCTTTCTGCCAGAAAAAATAAGCAGTTCCAGAGGGTGCTGCCGATTTCTTAGTAAAACCCAGTGGTCTGTGTCTGGAGGTTGTCCAAGGCAAATCAAATAAAGAAATCTTCAGATATTGAGGCGATAAGGAAGAAAGAACACAATAATGGCGAGTGGTGCTGATTTTGAACTGAAGAGAAACCTAACAGGCAAAGCCGTGTCACAGATAGTCACGGCCTTTGCTGCCAAAGTCTGCGGAAAAATACAACCAGAATTCGATGCCCCTGATGTCAGTGCTGTGATGTCCAGAGCCCCACCGCCTGCCAGTTCTCACATACTATTGTATCACTTGGAAACAAATATCTGCCTGACAGTATTTTGACATTTGTATGTTTAAGAGACTTTGTTACTCAATATGAATTGCATTAGCAAAGCTTTTTCAGCTTGTCATTTCAGCAGAGTTCTCAGCGTTCTTCCTGTCTTCCAAACTCTAGAATGAAATGCCTGTCTTGTCAACCGCTTTCGTGATTACAGATTACACATCCTGAAAAATGAAACCATCTCTGTGCAGAACTGGATTGACAACATCTGAAACCATGTTTGGTAATGAGATAGTTTAGGCAAAGTAACACAGATACTGGGCAGGCATGGGTTATGTTGCCCAGATTTCAGGGAAATGAGCCCAAGTCATGGCTCTCTCATCCTCTAAGGGTCTCTGTCCTATATACAGTGTCTAAGAGGAAAGTTTGACAGGTCCCTTCTTGGAATATAAATGTATTTTATTCATTCATTCTATTACGTGAAATTATTGTTTACTTCCCCCAAATTAAATAGATTTCTGTATTTCTATTTCCCATTGTTCAGTTTTAGCCTTCTGTATCATCTCTTAGGGCTTCCTAGGTGTCTCAGTGGTAAAGACTCACCTGCCAAAGCAAGGGACAGGGGTTCAATCCTTGAATTGGGAACATGCCCTGGAGGAGAAAATGACAACCCAGTGTTCTTGCCTGGAGAATTCCATGGACAGAGGAGCCTGGTGGGCTACAGTCCATGGGGTTGCAAAAGAGTTGNTGGGGCTTCCTAGGTGTCTCAGTGGTAAAGACTCACCTGCCAAAGCAAGGGACAGGGGTTCAATCCTTGAATTGGGAACATGCCCTGGAGGAGAAAATGACAACCCAGTGTTCTTGCCTGGAGAATTCCATGGACAGAGGAGCCTGGTGGGCTACAGTCCATGGGGTTGCAAAAGAGTTGGAAATGACTGAGCGATTGAGCCTGCACACATGCATCATCTCTTTATTACTCTGAAGAGCAGTAAAGAAGTAACTCTGTTGTGTGAAAAATATGTCCTATTGCAGGTTCTGGTTAGGGTCATCTGGGACAATTCTGATAATATTTCAAATATTCCATACTCCTCACTTCAGGTTACATAAACCTTCCTTTTTATTAGATTTCAAAGAGAAAAAAGAAAAAGTAATGTTTAACTCCTGGGATTTAAAAACCTGTAATTAATTTGAACCAAGCTGTATTACTTTTTGCAAGGCTCTCTTTTAAAATTTTTGTTGGTTTATTAAAAAAAAAAATCAAAAAGGCTTTTACTGTTTTCTTTTAGAAATAGGATGGAGTAACTGGCCTTAGTACTTCTGTGGGGCTTCCCTGGTGGCTCAGATGGTAAAGAATTTGCTCGCAGTGTCGGAGACGGGGGTTCAGTGCCTGGGTTGGGAAGATACCCTGAAGAAGAGACTGGCAGTCCATTTCAGTATTCTTGCCTGGAGAATCCCCATGGATAGAGGAGCCTGGTGGGCTACAGTCCATAGGGTCGCAAAGAGTCAGACATGACTGAGTGACTAAGCACAGTNCGGAGACGGGGGTTCAGTGCCTGGGTTGGGAAGATACCCTGAAGAAGAGACTGGCAGTCCATTTCAGTATTCTTGCCTGGAGAATCCCCATGGATAGAGGAGCCTGGTGGGCTACAGTCCATAGGGTCGCAAAGAGTCAGACATGACTGAGTGACTAAGCACAGTACTTCTGTAGTATATTAATTTTATACTGTCTATGAATTTCCATCCTTTAATTTTTCTTTGAAGCTTGTGTCAGTGATCATTTTATTGTCTTTCAGCTCTGAATCCACCCTTCTCTGCCCTGCTTTGGGAAAATGAACTGGACCCTGTAAACATTTTCCCTTTGCTGCTGGTGTGATGCTCAACTTTGCCAATAGAGGGCACTAGAGGGATACTACACGCTGATGATGCCAGGTTGCCACTTCCCTCCGGGTTCCAGGCTTCCCTTTGTTTTTCAGCGTGGAAGTCTGGAAGTTCCAGCTGCATTCTCAGGGTACACTTTCATCAAACAGGGGCTGCTTCTGAGTACCTCTTATGGACCATATCTGTCTGTGGTAGCTTTGGCTGAACTCAGACCACACCTTCTTTGAAGAAATCTGAATCTCAGTTTGGGGTCCCTTTCCCTCAGCTAAGAGGTAGTAGCTGCCTTTTTGCACATCGAAACTCCAGACTGCTTAGAGTTCTCTTTTAGTCCTTTTAGTAGTTCACCTTTTATGAATTAATAATTACTTATATTACTTTATTTTCTACTCAAACTACTGATCTGATTTCTGTCTCCTGACAGGACCCTTCCTGATGCAAGTTGTTTACAGGTATTCTTAATGTATACAAATCTAATCCATTTAATATTTTTTAAATTTTCCAAGAGAGGGAGAGGCCCTTGCTTCTGTATTTATTATTTTTTTATTCCCTTCAAAACTTTGTATAATATTCCATATTAATTGGGCTTCCCTGGTAGATCAGTTGGTAAAGAATCCACCTGCAATGCAGGAGAGCCCAGTTCGACTCCTGGATCAGGAAGATCTGCTGGAGAAGAGATCAGACTACCCACTCCAGTGTTCTGGTCTAGAGAATTCCCATGACGGAGGAGCCTGGTGGGCTACCGTCCACAGGGTCACAAAGAGTCAGACATGACTGAGCGTCTTTCACTTTTACACACTGACTTTCACTTTCGCCACATTAATTAAGCACTTCTGACCAACAATGATGAATAAGACATGGACGTCAAGAATCTCACTGTCCAGTAGGAGAGAGACACAAACAAACAAGTAACTTTAGAATGTGATAGATACGCCAGACAAGAATGGGCATGGTGTGGTGGCCCAACCCTGTGTTGGGTGGGGCTGGGGCTGGGGATGGGATGGACCTTACTGAGCAGTTGCCACTGAACTGAGTTTCTGAGATTGAAAAGAGGGGGTGGTCCCATAGATTAGGGAGGAAAGGGCAATGCAGACAGAGGGAAGATGTGAAGTTTCAGGAATCCATGAAGCAAGACAAGGCCAACTCGAGGACTATCAAGTAGTACACTATTGTAACCTAAGGGAAATGTGTGAGTGTGTGTTTGCGGGACTGTAATGGCCTTAGAAAGCATCACTATGAACAAAGCTAGTGGAGGTGATGGANGATCAATGCAAAGAAATAGAGGAAAACAACAGAATGGGAAAGACTAGAGATCTCTTCAAGAAAATTAGAGATACCAAGGGAACATTTCATGCAAAGATGGGCTCGATAAAGGACAGAAATGGTATGGACCTAAAAAAAGCAGAAGATATTAAGAAGAGGTGGCAAGAATACACAGAAGAACTATACAGAAAAGATCTTCATGACCCAGATAATCACGATGGTGTGATCACTCACCTAGAGCCAGACATCCTGGAATGTGAAGTCAAGTGGGCCTTAGAAAACATCACTATGAACAAAGCTAGTGGAGGTGATGGAATTCCAGTTGAGCTATTTCAAATCCTGAAAGATGATGCTGTGGAAGTGCTGCACTCAATATGCGAGCAAATTTGGAAAACTCAACAGTGGCCATAGGACTGGAAAAGGTCAGCTTTCGTTCTAATCCCAAAGAAAGGCAATGCCAAAGAATGCTCAAACTACCACACAATTGCACTCATCTCACACGCTAGTAAAGTAATGCTCAAAATTCTCCAAGCCAGGCTTCAGCAATACATGAACCGTGAACTTCCTGATGTTCAAGCTGGTTTTAGAACAGGCAGAGGAACCAGAGATCAAATTGCCAACATCCACTGGATCATGGAAAAAGGAAGAGAGTTCCAGAAAAACATCAATTTCTGCTTTATTGACTATGCCAAAGCCTTTGACTGTGTGAATCACAATAAACTGTGGAAATCAGCTATAGTTCAATATAAAATAAAATTTAAAAAATAAAGGGGAAAAATAATTTGTAACTATGTATGGTAATGGATATTATCTGGAATTCTTGGGGTGATGATTTTGCAACATATCTAAATATAGACTCATTAACATCTGAAACTAATATCATGTTATGTCAATTATACTTCAATCAAAAAAAAAGGAGTGTGATTCACTACTTTCATGGGATTCAAGGGGCTATTTTAGGACAGATTTGGCCCATTAACACCCTGGGAGCTGGGCCCCACAGTCCTTACACGGTGTTGTACAACAGTCGGGGGTATTTCACTCTGTCCCCAAGTGCAAAGGACGTGCAGGGGCAGCAGCAGGAATGAGAGCCAGGGCAAGAGAGCGGTGGGATGCTAGCTCCTTACAGCTGTCCTGTTAGCATCAAACTACCAACGGAAATGATGGGGGAAGTATAGGATATGAGCAGATGAGACAGGATGCCGAGATCAAAGCATGGAGGTCAGAACCCCAGAAAGGGACCTGTGAGAGCCTCCCCACAAGATAAGACTGGCTTTTCAATCACTTTCTGCATTAGTCATGAAACTTGATTTACATAGGTGAAAAAAAAAGAAAGAAAATCATAGTTTCTCCCGTCACTGTGATTGGAAGGAAGAGGTAGACATAACCATTCCTTTCCCACTTTTTGAAGGCAAATGCCCTCAGTCATGCCTATTTAGGCCAAAACATTTTTAAAAGCAGATTAAGGTCTTGCAGTCTGGTCACTGCTTATCAGAGAGGCAGTGGGCTGGCTGTGTTTAGAGGACCAGCATGCCATTCTCTAATCTGCCTCCAGCCACCGATCGTTAAGGAAAAATTGTGGCCAAGGCACCATGCACTTTGCTCAAACCAGCTGCTGACCGTTGCTATGGAAATTCTGGTAGTTTCCTGGGACTTGAAGACCAACCAACTTGCTGACGCTTGATGCAAATGACTCCGGTCTTGAAAAAGCTTTTGTAAAGTGTTGGACTTGTTTACTGCAACGATTGTGGACAGAAATTCTCATTTTGCAAGTGTATCAGAGGAAATGCTCAAGGAAGAGAACATTTGAGATCTTCTATGGGGTGATGATGATTTTCTGTCTCCTGTCATCTCCGCTTAGGTCCCTACACTAACCTTCGGTGCGATCACTTAACTATCATCCCTCTTGAGTCAGATCCACCGAGATTTGGATGTTAACTCTGATCTTTGTTAATGGTACAGTCTTGGAAAGCAGCTTTATTTTCTGTCAGCCTAATTTTCCCTATTGCAAAAAATGAAATGAATATAAAACTCTCTTGACAAGGCAATTTATGAGGGTTAAAAGAGATTACATGCCTGCAAATGCCCAACCTGAGTCAATGTTCATCACCCCTGGACCTTTTATTTTCCTCACATTCTAGTTCCAGGATGTAAACACTGATTTAAAAAATTATAAAGAAACACTACAATGTGACTCTTATCCCACTGACACATATCTGTTCTTCAAGATTAAGCTCAAAAGTTACCTGATTTCAGTACTTATTTCTGAACTTTTCCCTGAATTCCTGCCTCTTTTCTGCTTTGATTGTAATTGATGTCTCTGTTAGAATACTCATCTTGCCGTTGATACCTACTATTCATTTGTATGCTCATTTATTTAACATTGATTTATTCTGCATCTCTTATATCCCAGGACATGTGTACTATGATAGTCAACAGGGATACTGTGAGAACTAGATGTTCAGTTCAGTTGCTCAGTTGTGTCAATCGCAGCACACCAGGCCTCCCTGTCCATCACCAACTCCTGGAGTTCACTCAGACTCGTGTGCATTGAGTCGGTGATGCCATCCAGCCATCTCATTCTCTGTCGTCCCTTCTCCTCCTGCCCCCAATCCCTCCCAGCATCGGAGTCTTTTCCAATGAGTCAACTCTTCGCATGTGAAGAAGCCCCTCAAAACAGCCAGCATGTATTCACCAGAAAGCACAGTGGACCATTCTGAGGACAGAAGCTAAAAGGGGGAGGAATTTTGCCTGGGCCAATAGCCATGTGAGGCTACAGAGTACTTGAAATGTGTCTAATTTGAACTGAAATGTGTGAAAATATAAACTATTCAGTGTACTTCAAAAACTCGGTATAAAAAAAAGAATGTGTAAAGATCTCAATACTTTTTCTATATCGATTACATGTTGAAAGAAAATATTTTGGATATACTGAATCAAATAAAATATACTGTTAAAATTAATTTGAGCTTTTCTCTTTGTTTTACATTTTTTAAATCTGGCTACTAGAAAAACTTTAAACCACATCTGTGGCTCATTAAATTTTTGTCAGTCAATGATCTTCTAGATCACAGGATCACGACATCTACTGCACCCTGGTGGCCGTCTACCTCAACTGCAAGTGCAACTGTTTCCGGGTAGCAAACCATACAAAATAAAAGCAGGCATCACAAGCTTGTACATAGTTTAGGGTATTACTTCTGAAATAACATGCACGTTACTAATACCTGTCCATGAAAATTTCCCTCTAGGAAAGCATTAATATTGTGAAGAAGGAAGAGGAAGAGGAAGGAAAAAAGAGGGAAGAGAGAGGAAAGAGCATGAGGGGAGAAAGGGCACAAAGGGAAAAAACTGTTAATCCCTCACTTATCCTTTCCTACCTACACAGCAACCAAGGCATTCTAAAAATAGGCTGTTGAAGAAAGCACTGGTGATGATTTCTTCTTTATTCTGAAATATTAAGGAGCATGTTTAATAAAAATTTCTGCCATAATTTTTATTTAAGAGCAATACACTTCACTTTGGTGCACTTCTTTGCATATGTATGTATGAATGTTTACTGCTTCCAACATTTATTTTGGCTTTGGGCATTTGCTCCCTGGGGACAAATAATTAGTGACTGCGGGCCTGTGCTGTTTCAAAAGTCAAGGATACTACTGGTAGACACAGCTGCATATCTCAAATACATGTCTCAAGACGCTGCCTTATATAATCCCACCAAGTATTCCATCCTGCTTCGACAGTCTTAGTCACCATGGTAACTAGAACCCTGCAAGTGCTTAGGCTTTTGATCATCTTCTGACAGTCTTCAAAGCTATTTCTAACATCATTCTCACTTCATTACTACTGTAACTACATGCAAAAGCTATTATAAGCAAAACACCATTCATTTTATCCATTTTCTCACTCTCCGGACTGTGTTTTCTTACACAGTGAGTGGATAGAAGAGATTATTTATTATGTACATATTACAAGAAGATACTTTCAGTCAGGAAAAATACTCCATTAAGATATTCATGGCTGGGAAAATGAAAAGGCTCTGATAACTTGGGTGAATAGCTTAATATGTATATGGCAGAAAGATACACCTTCAAGAGTAAAGAGAAAATGTATTGTATCCCAATAACACTATATATAGAAACTCTAGCCTTGCATGCACTGAAACTCACTTTTTCACTCTGCTCATATACAGTTAAAAAGCCCAAAGGAGGGAATACAAACGGGTTGCTGCTGTGCTGTACATTCTATCATACAAGTACAAGCCCCATGAATATGTTCAGTCTGCAAAATTATAATACATGTACTTTTCTACAAGTGTATTACACTTCAATATACAAACTCAAGAAAGAAAAGACACAAAGGAACGTTAACCAAAAGACAAGCACTAACAGTGATGGGATGGTGGGCAATCAGAGCTGCCATGTTGAAAGCTGATGCTATTTGACTAGACCCAACTTCACCGCTTTTTCCCAAGTTCCAAAGCTGGTACAGAACCACTACTGATATATTTCTTGTTCTCAGATCAACACAAATATGGGGGGCAAGGGCAAAACAAGAACACTTCTTTTAGTTATTCCCAAAGAATCTCTTCTATTTCAAAAGAAATGCACAAAAACTACATCAACACCTGAAAGCAGAAACATGTAACTTCCATAAATCAAAGAGCTTCTTTGGAGACTAGTGTGGGGAAGAATGCCACACACACCTCCAAGCCACCACCACAGGCAGCTAACACAGACCCACAGAGCTGAGCAAGAGAGACCTCCCAATCGCTTCCAATCAAAGTGTAACAGAACAGAACACTTGCATTTACACAAACAAGCACAGGAAATACACACACTCCCATGCACTAGTTCAGTTCACCTCAGTTCAGTCGCTCAGTCGTGTCCAACTCTTTGTGACCCCATGAATCGCAACACGCCAGGCCTCCCTGTCCATCACCATCTCNGATGAGATGGCTGGATGGCATCATTGACTCGATGTGAGTCTGAGTGAACTCCGGGAGTTGGTGCTGGACAGGGAGGCCTGGCGTGCTGCGATTCATGGGGTCGCAAAGAGTCGGACATGACTGAGCGACTGAACTGAACTGAACTACATCTGTAGGGACTGTTCCTCCTCTCTTTGAAAACTCAGCTCAGTGACAACTGTTCTGTGAAGTGTAACCGATCCCCATCCCAGCCCCACCCAACATGGGGCCCCACCACAAACATATCAAGTACATTCTTCTATGGTGGTATCTTCATACTGGAATAGTAAAAGGTTGCTTGTTGGTATGCAGAGTTACTTGCTTGTAAATATGTAGAGGGACTGCATTGTAGGGAAAGAACCACCTTTTAGTAAAGGGAAGCATGGTCTCAGAGTGATTTTGGTAGCAGGAGAGAAACTTCTGAGGCTGAAGCTCCAATCCTTTGGCTGCCTGATGCCGACTTATTGGAAATGATCCTGATGCTGAGAAAGAGTGAGGGCTGGAGGAGAAGGTGGCAGCAGAGGATAAGATAGTTGGAGAGCATCACTGACTCAGTGGACGTGAATTTGAGCAAAC
Organism: Oreotragus oreotragus; assembly: GCA_006410675.1. Classification (NCBI taxonomy): domain Eukaryota; kingdom Metazoa; phylum Chordata; class Mammalia; order Artiodactyla; family Bovidae; genus Oreotragus; species Oreotragus oreotragus. Next base: position 16,470 of record SJYX01011491.1, read on the forward strand.
TCCGGGAAATAGTGAAGGACGGGGAAGCTTGGTGTGCTGCAGTCCATGGGGTTGCACAACTTAGCAAATTAATAACAACAAGGTGGATTTTTACTGGTAGATTGCTGATGATAAAGATTTTTCTATATTATTAGCAATAATGAATGGAAGGGAAGAGACCAAAGATGAAACCCAGATGCTGTTGAAATGTTCTTTTGTGTCGATTTGTAAAGTGTATTTCAAGTGTTGAGATGATACGTGTTTTGGCTGTTGGTTGGAAAGACGTAAAGAGTGTTTGCATTTAATTTACGTGGGTGCTCTCTCCTTGGTAGCTCAGCTGGTAAAGGATCTGCCTGTAAGGTGGGAGGCCTGGGTTCGATTCCTGGGTTGGGAAGATCCACTGCAGAAGGGATAGGCTACCCACTCCAGTATTCTTGGGTGTCCCTGATGGCTCAGCTGGTAAAGAATCTGCCTGCAATGTGGGATCCCTGGGTTTGATCCCTGGATTGGGAAGATCCCCTGGAGAAGGGAACAGCTACCCACTCCAGTTCTGGCCTATAGAATTCCATGGACTATATAGTGCGTGGGGTTGCAAAGAGTTGGACATGACTGAGCAACTTTCACTTCACTATCTCCAAAAGAAACCAGCCCCAACACACCAAATGTCATAAATCAGAATGTCATGCTGAAAAGTGTTTCACATTTCCATTTCTCCCTTAGGAAATGGTTGACCTCAGAATAGGAATTCAGATATCTCCCTGCCTGCTTCTTTGCCTCTAAGAAAACCGACACTGGTTCCCCAAACCCCTGATTAAGAAAGAAGCTGGAAGAACAAGCTGAAGTGTTTTGAGACTGTGAGTACCCCTGCCAAAACCCAGGGGGAGTGTCTCTGGAGAAATGAAGGTCATAGAAGTTTAAAAGTTTGATTATTTTTCAAAGTTTTTGCTACCTTCCCAGTAAATAGTACCTTCCATTCTTCATTCTTACTAGCAAATTGTCATTTATCACCCAATAATTCTCTTACTAAGGCCTAGAGGATTATTATTTTCAGGGATGGGTGAATTTAATTGCCTTGCTGTCTCCCACAACTTTGCCAAAGTATCTCAGGGGCCAAAGTTCTTCTCATCTCCCATCTCCCAGAATATATTCTCTTTTATTATGAAGCATGAAACCTGGACTACCTTGAATCAAATGTATGAGAGGAGAAAAATGCATCAGGGCAAAGTGATCGCTCATTTCTAGGCTTGTTTCTGTGAAGGCCTCACTAGTTCTGACCATTGGAAAGTTATTTAATCTCTCTGTCCTGTCTTTTTAATTAGTAAATGTGGATATTAACATTTTTCTCTGACTCCTTATAAGATTTTTGTCAAGATGAAATGAAATAATAGACATTGAGAGTCATTTTGAAAAACTATGGTGTTACCAAAATGTAAGAAATTCTTCTGTTATCCCGATTACATTAACCCTCATGATTAAGAAGTGTAGATGGTAGTGTTTGGAAAGATTTGCTGGGTATAATGAGATGGGGAATCACAACATACACAGTGGCCTGTGTGTTTTACTTCTCTCTGTGTGTGTACGGTGACCTACCAGCTAGTGGACCAGTGATCTCCTGCATGGGCGCATCTTCATCTTTCCTCATTCATTAACAATTATTTATTAAATGCCTATTGTGTACAAGAAGGACTTCCCTGGTGGCTCAGGTGGCAAAGAATCCACCTGCAATGCTGGAGACCTAGGTTCAATCCCTGGGTTGGGAAGATCCCCTGAAGATTCCCTGGTTGCATGGCAACCTATTCTAGTATTCTTGCCTGAGAATTCCATGAATGGAGGAGATTGGTGGACTTCTAGTCCACGGGGTCCACAAAGAGTCAGATATGACTGAGCAGCTAAGCACAGCTCAGCACAACATGTAATAAGAAAGGTTTCTAGATACTGGACATACTGCGTAAAGGAAAGAGACAATGTAGCTTATACCCTAATTAGAGGAGACATAAAATAAACAAGTAAATACACAGTATGGCAGATGGCATTAAGTGCTATGGAGGTAAATAAAGCAGGAAAGCAGAATGTTAGGGTGTGGGGCATTATGGCCGACTAGCCAAATCTTGCCCATGGCTTGGTTTTACAAATACTAACCATGACCATTCATTTATATCTTGTCTGCTGCCTTGAGTAAGTAGCTGAGATGGAGAGCAGGTCTTTTTTAAACCATGAAGCAAACAATATTTACTCTTTGGCTTTGTGCAGAAACTGTTTGACGCTCCTGATATAGGCCTTTGTAGGCCATCTCAAAGACCTGTATTTTCACCCCGAGTGAAATGGGTTACCCATCGAGGGTTTGTGGAGTAACATGATCCAGGTTATGTTTTAGAAAAGTTTTCCCTGGTGCCTCTTATGAGACTAGATTCTGGGGGCAGGCATGGAAGCACAGAGACCAGTTGGATGGCAGTTGCAGTGATGTAAGGAGAGTGACTCACTCCAGGGTAGAGAGGATAAGAAGGGCGGATGAGTATAAAGTTGGTTTCCAGATAAAATTTTAAGGTAATACAGTAAGGATTTTGGCCTGAACAACTGGAAGGGTGGAATTGCCATCAGCAGAAATGCAGAAGCTGCCAGAGGAGCAGGTCTGGGGATAGAAGTGAAGGATTTGATTTGTACATAGTGAGTTTGCACTATTGCATAGCCCTTGAAATAGTTGCACCGATGAAGCAGGTGACTGAATAATGCTGGAATTCTGAGGAGAGGGCAGTGTTGGGGATAAAAAACTCTCACAGTTATCAAGGTAAAGTGGCTGATCAGTGCCATGGGACAAAACAAAATCACTTCCTTGGCTTTACTGCTCTGCTTTGTTTTGTCCATTAGTGCCCAGACAGACTCTGTATTTGGTGGAAAGATAAGGGAAAACTTTGTTTGAGTACAGAGTTTGATGCCTGTGTATTTCTTGATAGCTCTTCAAGTCATTGTCCTCAAGCTACATTTAGCTTAAAGGAAGGAGGAAAGGGAAACATTCGAAATTTAAAAATGATACATTGAGCTTAGTTTTGAAAAGCAGTAGCAAAGGGAAACATTCGAAATTTAAAAATGATACATTGAGCTTAGTTTTGAAAAGCAAAAATCCTGCAAGGTGTATGTCTGCTTCCAGCGTGCACGCTGCTTAGTTTCTCGGTTGTGTCCAACTCTGTGACGCCAGGGACGATAGCTCCCCAGTCTCCTCTGTCCTTGGGGTTTTCTGGGCAAGAACACTGGAGTGGGTTGCCATTGTCCTCTCCAAGAGGGTAGGATAATTTGTCTCAGTGCACTTTTTCTCAGAATAGGTAAACAAGAGTAGGAGAAGTTCCATTTAGTTAAAACCTAGTGGATTCCAGGAGTTTTACAAACAATAGTTCATTCCACAGCTCTCCTGTTGAATTCTGAAAAATTGGGTGGAGTGATTCCAGTATATCTATCACTTTATTCCTCCAGATGGATATTCAGTGAAGATAATTTCTGGCTCTTACTATTTCATTCTCTCTTCTAACAGAGAGAAATTGAAAATAAAGTCCCAAAGTAGTGCAAACATTCCTGACTTTCAAAAAACGGTTCACTTTTAGGTCACTTCTAAATTAACTTTCTGTTTAATTAGAACAGGTTGGTCCAGCCCACTAACTGCTGTTCTAGTTCCAAGGCTAAATATAGTTTCTGTAAAGCATCAGCTTAAAAAGTATCTGTAGTGTAAATACCCTGATACTGTAATGATTATTTTTATTTAAGATAGGCACATTTGTAACCATGGTCTGTGTAAGATGAGGGGACGGAGTGTACACTGTTCAGCTCTCTAGGTTAAAGTGCATAGCATAGATACTACACATAGCTGAGGACAAAAGAGAGGCAATCCGCTGACAGTCACTGATCTGGAATTGCTCCCTATTACCTAGAACTGGGTTTCTCAACCATGGCACTACTGACATTTGGGCTAGGTAGTTCTTTGCTTGGATGGTGGGCTGTGCTCCATAGAATACTGAGCAACATCGTTGGCCTCTACCCTCTTGCTACTGATTGCAGCCATTCATTTTCTAGTTGTGATAACCAAGTGTCTCTAGAGATTGCCAAATGCTCCTGGGGGGCAGTGGGTGTTGAGACCCACTTACATAGAGGGTAATTTCTGTTTCCTTAGTTCGGCATTGGAAATTTTCTGCGATTTACCTTCAAGTGTTTTCAAGCTTTCCCTCCATAAATCTCCCTTAAAATGCCTGGTTTACTTATCATTCTCCTTAAAAGTTTTTTTCCTTTTGGAGTTGGTGCCTCTATGCTCACCCACTTCCCACTATGGAACTCTATCCCTTTCTTCTAGCCAAATACTATCAATGCGTATAAACATGATGTAGTCCTTTGTGTTTCATGAAATGACAGCATCAAGTCATAGAAACTGAAGGAGGTTAGCCTAGTTGTTTTGCAGGTGAGGGCAATGAAATCAGGGCAGCCACTGTTGACTGAGGTCATGGGGACTACATGGGGAGCAGGCAGTAGATGCAGAGCCCTTCCTTTAAATCTACCGTGCCTGCCATCCCACCTGCTTCCTGGATGTCTCTGGTCCCATTTCACTTTCACCCTGAAACTTAGAGATTTTGTTCTTATGATTCACTTTCGTAATCAGAGTCCTTCCACACTGAAACATAAACATGCCGTTTAATACGTGAATGAGACACAATGTTTTTACATTGACATGATAGAGAGAAACAATTTCATAGATTCATCATAATTCAGTAATAGAAATTATATTTTTGGAGGAGATTTTTTTAAAATAAATAAATTTATCATTATTTTCTAATTGTCCCACAGGACTCTGAGGCTCTATTCATTTCTTTCTTTCTGTAACTTAAACTTTTTATTTTGTATTGGAGTATAGCCAATTCACAATGTTATGGTAGTTTCAGGTGAACAGTGAAAGGACTCAACCATGCATATCCATGTATCTATTCTTCCCTCAAACCCCCTGGAGGGGAATTTTTTAAAACTCAATATTTTATTAAAAGTTCCTCACATTAGCACTGTCCAATAAAAATATGAGACAGATATGTAAAGATAATAGTTTCTTGTAGTCACATTAAAAAAAGTAAAAGGAAACAAGAATATAATTTCATTAAAATATTTTAATTAACCCCATTATGTCCAAAATGGCAAGTAGACGGGGAAACAGTGGAAACAGTGGCTGACTTTATTTTCCTGTGCTCCAAAATCACTGCAGATGGTGATTGCAGCCATGAAATTAAAAGACGCTTACTCCTTGGAAGGAAAGTTATGACCAACCTAGATAGCATATTGAAAAGCAGAGACATTACTTTGCCAACAAAGGTCCATCTAGTCAAGGCTATGGTTTTTCCAGTGGTCATGTATGGATGTGAGAGTTGGACTATAAAGAAAGCTGAGTATCAAAGAATTGATGCTTTTGAACTGTGGTATTGGAGAAGACTCCTGAGAGTCCCTTGGGCTGTAAGGAGATCCAGCCAGTCCATCCTAAAGGAGATCAGTCCTAGGTGTTCATTGGAAGGACTGATGTTGAAGCTGAAACTCCAGTACTTTGGCCACCTGATGCAAAGAGCTGACTCATTTGAAAGGACCCCAATGCTGGGAAAGATTGAGGGCAGGAGGAGAAAGGGACGACAGAGAATGAGATGGTTGGATGGCATCACTGACTCAATGGACATGGGTTTGTGTGGACTCTGGGAGTTGGTGATGGACAGGGAGGCCTGGCGTGCTGTGGTTCATGGGGTCGCAAAGAGTCAGACGTGACTGAGCGACTGAACTGAACTGAATGCCCAAAATATTATTTCAACGTGTAATCATCATAAAATTGTTAATGAACTATTTTACATTCTTTTCTCTGTATAAAGTCTTTGAAATCTGGTGTGTATTTTATAGTTACTCATATGTCAGTCGGAGAAGGACATGGCACCCCACTCCAGTACTCTTGCCTGGAAACCCCCATGGACGGAGGGGCCTGGTGGGCTGCAGTCCATGGGGTCTCAAAGAGTCATATTTTACATTCTTTTCTCTGTATAAAGTCTTTGAAATCTGGTGTGTATTTTATAGTTACTCATATGTCAGTCGGAGAAGGACATGGCACCCCACTCCAGTACTCTTGCCTGGAAACCCCCATGGACGGAGGGGCCTGGTGGGCTGCAGTCCATGGGGTCTCAAAGAGTCAGGCACAACTGAGCGACTTCCCTTTCACTTTTCACTTTCCTGCATTGGAGAAGGAAATGGCAGCCCACTCCAGTGCTCTTGCCTGGAGAATCCCAGGGATGGGGGAGCCCGGTGGGCTGCCGTCTATGGGGTCGCACAGAGTTGGACACGACTGAAGTGACTTAGCAGCAGCAGCAGCAGACACCCTTTACCGTCTTTACCTTGACTTTGATTGTGGAGACTTTAACTTGTGTAACTAAAGTCAAATGTACCTTAAATATAAAAAGCTTCCAAACTGCCTGAGAACATGCCATCACAGATAAAAGCAGGTCCATTTCTTTTCTTATAATTACATGTATGTATGTCTGCTTTTGCCAGTAGGTTATAAACACCAGAAGGCTGATTTTGTTTTATTTGTCTATATTACATAAGCTGTAGAATCTGAAAGTGGGATTGTCTCACAGTAGGAAGTCCCCAAATTTCTTTTCAGTTGAGATGACTATTTCTGTCTTGTGAGATTCAAAACGAGTCATGGGTCATGGTCCAAGGGCCTCCTCTTCATCCTTGAGTCTGTAGTATGCTGCCCATCCTGCATACCTTGTATGTCTGCTTTTGCCAGTAGGTTATAAACACCAGAAGGCTGATTTTGTTTTATTCGTCTATATTACATAAGCTGTAGAATCTGAAAGTGGGATTGTCTCACAGTAGGAAGTCCCCAAGTTTCTTTTCAGTTGAGATGACTATTTCTGTCTTGTGAGATTCAAAATGAGTCATGGGTCATGGTCCAAGGGCCTCCTCTTCATCCTTGAGTCTGTAGTATGTTGCCCATCCTACATACCCACTCACGCCTGCAGAGGGACAGACACCAGGACAAGACACAGGCGCTTTCTCATGTGCATGAACACAGATGACAGCAACTCGTTAGAAATGAAACCCACCTTAACCAACCCTGTGGAACTCTGGCTAGAAAGAAACTACTCAGCTGCCCAATGCTTGGTTTTAGCTAGTGCTGTAAAATCAAATCTTTTGAACAAAGTTATTGACAATTTGAAATATTGACTCTTTAGCGTCTTACCGTTTCTAAATTGCTAGGCCTAAATTTTGGTGCTAGCCCATGGGCAGCAAAAAAAAAAAACAAACCCAAAAAGTTCATAAAAAAATAGGGAGAGGGAAGTTGTTGAAAAATATCACACAGAATCATAAATACCTATTTAATATTAAGTTTTAGTAACTACATTCCAGTAGAAATGATATTTTATTATTTAATTAAATTAATACTATTTTTAGGCATTGGTTTGGGAGCTGGCGTGTCAGGTGGTATATATTTAAGGAGAAATAGGGTTAAATGGGTTGTGACTTGCTTCCCGGTAATTTGGTGATGGGAGGAGGTATGGATGACATTTAGTTGTTTATGTCAACCAGCGTGAAAACCAAACATAAAGGTAAATTGTATCTGTAAAAGATATTGTCATTCTTTAGACATGTTCCTGTGGCTAAGGCTAAAATGAACCCATTTGAGATCTTCTTTAAATAGAAATTTTTAGTAATTTTAAGTAGCAGGTACAATAGATATTAAAGGATGTCATGACTTCATATTATTTTTAATGGCTGTAAGAAAAGGGTCTAATATTGAATTAATAGCATTCTATACTAAGACTTTTCTTTATTTAGAAATATTTTTTATGTTAAGTATCAACCTGTTGTGTTATACTTGGAATTAGTAAAAGTCAGAAATGGATTCATAAAAGATGTTCCAGTTTGAATTCTGGATTCTCTTTTGACATGTTAGAATTTTCAAGATTATTTTTTCTAGTACACACCTATGACCCACATACAACCTTCTACTTGACCCAGATTCAAAACCCAGTCCTTTCAAAAGATTCAGGGAAGTTTGTTTTTTATCTGCACTTGATGTAAGGACTGCTTCACTTAAATAGTAATTGCTCCTGTGAAGCAACCAACTCGAGGTAATTCTAGTTACTGCTCTTGTATGGAGAACAAAGACACACAAAAATACACAAAGACACAGTCTGGGTGAAGTTACCTGGCTCAAGGGCTTTTCTGTATCACAACCAAAGGGGTTTTATTATCTGTTCCCTTGGTTGATTTATTTTTCCTCTAAGCATTGTAAAGACTAAAAAGGTTTAGGGAGAGAAGGAGGAAGATGGTACTAGCATTACGGAACCCATGTGCTGTGTTAGGCAGTGTTTCAAGTTCTTTACATGAATTACTTCGATTTATAAAAATTTTGAGTTAGGTATCATTTTTTCCCCCAACCCTTAATTTAAAGATGGAGAAAATGAGCTTTGGAAAAGTTAAGACATTTGTCCAAAGTCTCAGAACTAACATGCTGTGGTGCTGGGATTCAGCCCATTGTCCCTAATGCAGCAGGCGGCATCCACAATGACAAGACTGAGGCGCCCAGAATGCAACATGCCACTGACGTTTACTAAGGGTGAACTTTAGCAGACTTAAGTAGACATACCCAGTGTATGCTGCAGCTAGCTTGTATCAGCTTACAAGAGCTGATTGCTAAATTTTCTAGTGATGGTTGTTAACATACAGACATGTTGTTGGTTGTCACTAAGTGGTGTCCAGCTCTTTTGTGACCCCATGGAGTATAGCCCACAAGCCTCTTCTGTCTGTTAATAAGCATTAAAATCCATAAATTCAAATTCTAATAAATTTTTTAAAAGATAGTAAAAACTAAAAACATCACTTCTAAATTATTTTCCCACAGTTTGCCGTTGCCTCTGCTTGAGATTACTTGTATCTGTCGCGTGTGCGTGGAGGAAATGTAACACTATGATGATGTGCAGCTGCGCTCTTGTGTCAGCTCCACCTCCAAGGACCTCATGTTGACTGCTCGACATTACCCATGGGAGGAGCATTTGGACCATGGAGTTAGGTAAACACTACGGATCTGTATCTTCTACCCTGGGAAAGCCATTTGTTACTATTTACCAGCACGCTACTGTGCACAGCACTTGGAGTTGATATGCACACCTCAGTTCTTTGATGCTTTTGTTTCTGTGAACTCGTGAGCATTCGATGCATATTTACCTAGCATTCACTGTGTGTGCGTCAGCTGTTTACAGTACACACTTCTGCCACCCTTATTCAATGTATACCTCTTAAAGTAGCTATAAGGTAGATGTCATCACTCCCATTTTGTAGATAAGAAACTGAGATTTAAAGTAAAATAACATTCCCAAGTTCATACAGTTAGTAAGTAGTGGAACAAAAGCTTGACTCTGTGCTTTGTGAATCCACATTTCACAATTCTGTAGCTTATTGTGGGGACAGTCCAAGAGGTAGTTGTGGCCAAGGAAAAGCATTTTATTAAAGCCATACATTTTCTTTCTATTTTACTACTACTGTGTTCATTTGAATGAATATTCAGCACATCAGCTGGAATGCAACATGACAGTTTGTAATGTTGAATAGAAAAGTGAAGGCTAGAATAGAGGATAAGAGGAGCTTTAGAGGAAAAAGCACAAAACACATGGCAATTCAGACTAGCTGTCTCATACAAAGAAAAAAAAGTTTATATTGTCCCTGGCCTAGAAACTGGGCTACACAACACATCACCCCATTCTGGGGATACAGTGTTCCAACAATAACTTTATTAAGTACAGAAAGAGCTGAAGGCATCTATTCTTGAGTCGATTTTGTTATGAGATGCCCACCTGATACTTTGTAATATAGAGCCATGGCTTCCTTCCAAGAGGACATTTTAGAGGGGCTTAGTGGACAACCTTAGTTTTTATCATTTCAACAGGTAATTTTATAGGCCAGCAGCACAAACCCTAAAGTTTCAATGTTTTAATACAAGACCCCTGAGTGAACACAGTTTGCTTCTTGCTCCCATCATAATCTGATACAGATGGGGTGTTTGTGGCTTAGTGTCCCTCTAGTTATGTCTCAGGGAGTCAGCTACTTCCATTTGCAATGCCTCTATTTCAGAGTTCTTCACTTCCGGCTAAGGCGTCTATGGAGAATTCACATTTTTCTTAGCTTCATGAAGCTGAGCTTTCACTCACATTCTTCTCATTGTGCCCTCATTCACATGGCCACAACCTATTTATAAGTGAAAGTCACTCAGTCGTGTCCGACCTTTTGCTACCCCATGGACTGTGTCCATGGACTTCTCCGAGGCCAGAATACTGGAGTGGGTAGCCTTTCCTTTTTCCAGGGGATCTTTCCAACCCAGGGATTAAACCCAGGTCTTCTGCATTGCAGGCGGATTCTTTACCAGCTGAGCCACAAGATACAGTTAATTTCAGAGAGCACATTGATTGTTGGTGCTAGGGACCATCTTCTCCATGTTCCCTAGAGCCTAAAAAGCTTTCTTTTATTCCACCCACTCTTATTTTACTCTCGAGTCAAAGTAGATTTCTGTCTGCCAAACACACCAGAAGAAATAAAGCATGACATTAAGACTACTGTATTTCTGTTCCTCTTTATAATGGCAGGATTTTGACAATGTAGTCTGAAGTCAGTGTAGCTATTAAGCAGCTTCACTTGCAGAGCCTTCTCTAACACAAAGGCTAATCAGAGTTCTCATTATATTTGCTCCTTGGCATTTAAGTTCAGGAATTAAAGAAAAATATTGGAGAAATCTATCATACTTTTTTTTATAGTTTAGCCAGTGAACCACTCAGTTGCTCACACTTAACTTTGTTCTCTATGTGGTTTGTGAATTCTCGTTTCTTTTAATTAGGAATGCTAAATATTTTATTGACATGTTTAACTTTTGCCCATTTTGGTGGGTTCTTGTACATTATCTTTTGTAACTCTCGAGGCCCAGTATAAAATGCCCTTGTAGATTAATGTACAATCATCAATGGTTACTGCTTCAGAGTAGCCAAATAATCATTAAGTATTAATGTGAGGTTTATGAAAAACTATTTCTAATCTCTGCCTCAAATCTCACACAAAATACAATGAAAGGACAGAGAATGGTTTGCTGAGAACTAACGAAATTCCTGGGACACAGGGCTCTTTAAGTTAAAACTGGGAAAGTTCCAGGCAAACAACAACTGGTCAGTCACCTTAGCAGGTTCCTCCCTGAAACACAGATTTGGTTTCTTCTAACTGACTTGTGTTTTTATCTTGGGCCCCAGCCCCTGTCCTACAAGTGGGAAAGAGACTTTATAAGATAGTGTCCTAGGCATATACAGGAGAAGAAAATCAAGCATTTCATCCAAGTAGATTCATGATGAATTTGTTTGGGTCACTTGAAGTTTCACCTTGGCAGAGAAGATTCACCAAAAATGTTTCAGCAGAGGAAGTTTCCAGTTTTCACAATTGGGTCTTTGTGTCTAAAAAGTTTCTCTCTTGATTTTAAATTAAGATAACGTATGAAATTATTCTCCACTAGTTATTCCAACTTGGCTTTCAAACTAGTAATTTTTTTTTTTTCACAACAAAGAAGGGAAATAAATAACAACACAGAGAAAGGAACTTTTGACCTGACAATCAAAGCTTATGCCATTCAAACCTCTCTTCTCCATCCCTTTTGATGGTAGCTGGCATATTTCAATTTTCTTTTCCAGTGGCCTCAGCAAATGAGAATAAAGTTTGAAACTGCTCATATGGCATTTAAAAATTATAACTTCAGCAAATTTGCTTATGAAAAATGGACTTTGCTTTTAAAAATGACCTCTTTTCCCCCTGTTTTAGTAAAAATTTGTATTACCCTAAAATATTCTGTCCCTTATATGAAACGTAAGGCCTTGTTGTCATTTCATCAGCCTTCTCTGGCCCTGCTCTGCAGAAATTCACTGACAGATTATTTTCTCTCAGCAAACAAGTTATAAAGATAAACTTAAATGTCATGTAAAGTCATAGGAAAGTCTAATTCACCTCCAAACAGTGAACAGAGGAAAGAAAAGTTAGATTTTATAGAGTGCTTGGTGGTCCCTTAGGTATAGTTAAGTCAGTTTGAGAATAAAGGGAACCTGGAAGAAAGCGAAGTTGAGACAGATGGAAACAGAGGGTAGATGAAAATAAAGGGCCTGGGAGAGCCAGAGAGCCTGTGGTGATGACGTCATTTGTGAGCATAGATCCCACCATGTCTAATCCACCCCTTGAACTTTTCAGATAATGTCAACTCATATTTCCTTTTGTTCTTAGCCAGTTTGCTTCCAAACAAAAGATTTCTGACTGACAAGCTCTCTCAGGAAAGGTTGCATTCTAACTGTTTTTTGTGCAGCTCTCCGGGACTGGAAGCATGACTGAGTGACACCCTCTCAATTTTGTTCCCTTGCAATGCAAATTCTTATTTATCCATTCACTTAAACAGCAAATACACATGTTTTCTGAACCCACAGAAGAGGAAAGGATAAGGGGTGATGGGGGATGAGGGACGCAAGCTCTGGGGTGGACTGATTGCCCATGTCTGCACAGTCTTTCCACTTATGTGACGGGCTCGCCCCTCAGCCAACTGACTCATGACAAGATTGTTTTAAGAATTAAAAAGAAGACTTGTAAGGTATAAGATATCGAAAATAGCAGGTACCTTATAACTGACCTATCATTGTAATTGGTATTAATAATATTGGTATTGTCATTTTGGATACATACAAAGTACTCAGCTAGTGTCTCCATGATATAAGTAGAAAAGGAAAGGACACAGGTTCACAACAAGAAGTTGTAAGTGCAGTTTAAGAATTAAAAAGAAGACTTGTAAGGTATAAGATATCGAAAATAGCAGGTACCTTATAACTGACCTATCATTGTAATTGGTATTAATAATATTGGTATTGTCATTTTGGATACATACAAAGTACTCAGCTAGTGTCTCCATGATATAAGTAGAAAAGGAAAGGACACAGGTTCACAACAAGAAGTTGTAAGTGCAGGCTGTAAAATAAACACACTTAGTGGTTCAGTTCCGTTCAGTTCAGTCGCTCAGCCGTGTCCGACTCTTTCCAACCCCGTGAACTGCAGCACACCAGGTCTCCCTGTCCGTCACCAACTCCCGGAGTCCACCCAAACCCAAGTCCATTAAGTCGGTGATGCCATCCAACCATCTCATCCTCTGTCGTCCCCTTTTCCTCCTGCCCTCAATCATGATGCAATCATCTGCATATCTGAGATTATTGCTATTTCTCCCAGAAATCTTGAGTCCAGCTTCTTATGCTTCCTCCAGTTCAGCTGGATCTCCTTGCAGTCCAAGGGACTCTCAAGTGTCTTCTCCAAAACCACAATTCAAAAGCATCAATTCTTTGGTGCTCAGCCTTCTTTATGGTCCGATTCTCACATCCATAAATGACTACTGTATGGGAGTTGGATAATTAAAAGAGAAAAACAACACATAATGTTTGTAAAAGTAATCATATGCCCTTATTTTTGTCCTTATTTTATATAAAAGGTAGCAAGTTTTATCCATTGTTCTATAGCTTTTGTTTTTCACTTGATGTCCATGATATGGCAAAACACATGCATCTCAATTTGTATTTTACAATGAATTATATTTGATAAGTTACTTAATTATAACGTGTGATTTAGCTAGCCATTGGAATTGTAGCTGAGCTTAGGCTCTTACACACTCAGCAATAAGTCATTTTTGAGGCACCACATTTTCACTTAAATATAGTTCTTAAAGGTGATATTGCTGTGTCTGCAAGCACACACATTTGTAATATGGATAATGATTGCCCACTTGTTCCTTATAGGGCATGCAGACAGTAATATATGAGGTTGGTCGTTCACTGATAGCATCTCCAAAAGTGCTAATCAAAAGTTCAAATACTTCCCATTTTGATGGGTAAGAAAAAAGAGTGATACAATGTAGACTTGATCTTTAGTTTCCTTTGTGCAAATGAAGTTGAGCAACTGTGATGTTTGGGAGCCATTGTCTTTCCTTTACTATAATTTTTTTTTTTTAAACTTTATTTTACTTTACAGTACTGTATTGGTTTTGGCATACATTGACATGAATCCATCATGGGTGTACATGAACTCCCAAACATGAACCCCCTCCTCCCACCTCCCACCCCACATCATCGCTCCGGATCATCCCCATGCACCAGCCCCAAGCATCCTGCATCGAACATAGACTGGCGATTCATTTCTTACATAATAGTATACATATTTCAATGCTATTCTCCCAAATCATCCCACCCTCTCCCTCTCCCTCAGAGTCCAAAAGTCCGCTCTACACATCTGTGTCTCTTTTGCTGTCTTGCATACAGGGTCCTCTTTACCATTTTTCTAAATTCCGTATATATGTGTTAGTATACTGTATTGGTGTTTTTCTTTCTGGTGTATTCTGACCATTTTCCTATTTGGTTATTGGTCTTTTCCTTTATAAATTTTGGAGAATTAACATTTTGTCTATGATAGAATGGCATATTTTCTGTTCATTTGTCTTTTGAATCACTGTTTTTTTTTTTTTTTTGCAAAGTGGTCCTTTAACAAATTTTGTATCAAATTTATAAAGTGTTCCTTCTGTGGCTTAGGTATAATTTCAAGTAAATTAGAAGGTTCTTTTTATCTTTTTCATGAAGACATTTCCCCACATTATCTTGTGGTATTCTTGTGCTTTAATGTTTTTTACGTTCCAATCCTAATGAATTAGGAATTGAACCTAATATGCAGTAGGAAGGACAGATTCATTCCAATATCATGTACTGATTTGCTACATGTAGTATATAATGAATTATCATTTGTATTTAGTCTATTTCAGGACTCTATCTCATAAGTCTTTTCCCACATGTCAGTATGAAGCTATTTTAAATATTAAATCTTTATAATCTACTTAAATAGTTGGTTTAATCTCTGCTGGTTGTCCTCTTTCAGAGATTTGCTGACAACCCTGCTTAATTTTCTATGCAAAATTTAAAATCATCTTGTCTATTTATACCCTCCCCATTTTTATTGTGCATTCTCAGTCACTTCAGTCCTGTCTGACTCCTTGCGACCCTATGAACTGTAACCCACCAGGCTCATCTGTCCATGGACTTTCCCAGGCAAGATCACTGGTGTTGGTTGCCATTTCCTTCCCCGGGGATCCCCCTTCAGGGGATCTTCCTGCCCCAGGGATCAAACCCAGGTGTCTCATGTCTCCTGCACTAGCAGGCAGGCTCTTTAACACTAGCCCCACTGACTGTATTAAATTTAGAAATTAAGTTTGAGAGAATTAATACCTTTATTGTTGAGACGGTGGTCTTTCAAGAGCACACAATGTGTCCTTCTGTTTGCTTAAGTCTACTTTGAAGTCTTCTAGTGTTTTAAAATGTTGCTTCATATAAGTGTTAAGCATTCCTTAAATTTAGTCCTAGGTTTCTTTCCTTCTGTGTTGCTTTTGTAAGATAAAGTAATGTCTTCAGTGTTCTAAGCATATAGCCATGTATCTACAAATAGTTGAAAAACGAACTCTTTTAAAACATGTATACTTCTAAATTCTGTTTCTGTTTGTATTGGTGCTAAGTGATAGAGGGGTTGAGAATCTTTGTCTTGTTTCTAATCATTAAGAGTCTGTATAAATAAGCTGAGTGAACAGTCTCTGTAAGACTAATGCTAGAGCTTGAAATCCACAAATCAGACAGTCAGGTAGGGGAGATGGATGTAAAGAAGGAAGAATGAGGACAAGCTGGAACTCATAGGCACAGTCGGGGACCTAAGAAGATGGACTGAAACACATGTCAATTCCAGGAATTGTTGGTATCCTTCACTTCAGAGCTGAACTGGCCCTCGGTCCACACTTAAAGCAAAACCAGTAGGGAAGCTTACTATATTATATTATCTCATTATTAGCGACCTTATTTAGTGCTGTTTACCTACTTTGCACAACTGGAATGAGAAGGGAACACGTTATGAATC
This sequence comes from Oreotragus oreotragus, assembly GCA_006410675.1. Lineage (NCBI taxonomy): Eukaryota > Metazoa > Chordata > Mammalia > Artiodactyla > Bovidae > Oreotragus > Oreotragus oreotragus. The sequence continues at coordinate 32,445 of SJYX01011491.1, forward strand.
TTACTCTTACTTGTCATTCAGGATAGATTTGCTACTTTTTTATTGCCACTGTATTCACCATTTCCCTTTGTTAATCTTCCTCTCTGCTTCCATCACTTGGGGAAATCTGTTTTTTCTTAACGCTGTTTAGCACTTGCTCTCCCTTCTGCTGATAAATGTACCCTGAATTTCGTCTGGGTGCCACCTTTTCCTTTGTCCCTGGACTTCAGGTCAAGTTGATTCAGGCTCCCCTGATTCAGGGAGAGAACATGGCTCATATCTGGTCAATCACATTCCCATGGCTATGGCAATTTACTCAAAGATGAACAACTCGCCTAATCAGAACCAATACAGTAGAGCAACATTTGATTGGAATTCTTGAAGAATATACTTACATTGGAAATAAAATTAAGAGGAAATGGAAGCTAACTTGTCTCTTGTGGAGTCTAGAAGCAAAGCCATCAGTTGGAAGACAACAGAGATGAAAAGATCAGGATCTTTTGATTTTATTTGAGCCCTAAATCCAGCTATGTGTGAAGTGAGCTCCACCCGTGAGCTTTTCAGTTATAGAAGCCAATAAATTTTCACTTTCCTCAATCAATTTTGAGTTAAATTTTCTGTCATATCTGACCCAAACAATCCTAAGGCATATAACCAACAGATGCTCAAGTACACCCATTGATTATAACTGTGATTCTCTTTTCCATGTTCATAACTACTCCATATATACTGCCCTCTAGCCTTATTCTATGAGCACCTTTAGAGCAAGGAGTGATTTTTAAATTTCTTATCCCCAGGAATGATTATTAATAAATTTTGCAAATATCAGGGACACAAATGTTTGTTGAGTGAAAGAAAAATGTTAAATGTTCTTTTTGCCCAGTGAATTTTTTTGAGCCTGTAGGTAGCTAAGTTAGACACCTGCCATTTCCATGTCTTGCCAGTGTTCTCATCCTTTCTTCTTTGGGGTGTGTGCTTTTTAGTGTTTGTTTTCATTCACATTGGTGAGAAATTGCCTGATTCTTTACCTTTCTATTTTTTACCTTCAGAAGCTTGCCCTTCTCTTTTTGATTTGTGTCACACTGCCACCTGTGTTATTACTTATTCAGGTTTTTAATCTTTGATTACATTAGGTATTTTGTTTTCTTTTTTGATAGTAATTCAGTCATTCAAGCTGTTTTCTATGAGCATTTCCACCCACTTACAGGATCTCTTACTGAATTTACTTCCTGACACCTGGGAGTATTATTTACAATCTATCTTTTAATATGCATGTAAGGCTATTTTCTACCAAGCCCAGATGACAACTGAGTAAAGCTATATCCTATGAATCTTTCTAAAGATGAGGGAAATAGCCAACCCCCTCTTTCTGCAATTAGTTCTTCACTGAAAATATGTCAGATGGGCACTGTGTGTCTGATTGTGAGCTAGGTGTACTGAGAGATATAAAGATGGAAAACACGGGCCCTGCCCTTTTGCTACTGCTGCTAAGTCACTTCAGTCGTGTCCGACTCTGTGTGACCCCATAGACGGCAGCCCACCAGGCTCCCCCATCCCTGGGATTCTCCAGGCAAGAACACTGGAGTGGGTTGCCATTTCCTTCTCCAATGCATGAAAGAGAAAAGTGAAAGTGAAGTCGCTCAGTCTGTCCGACTGTTAGCGACCCCATGGACTGCAGCCCACCAGGCTACTCCGTCCATTGGATTTTCCAGGCAAGAGTACTGGGGTGGGGTGCCATTGCCTTCCCCGCCTGCCCTTTTAGAGCAAAGTAAATATAATATGAGGCAAAGGGAAAAATTGCTGCACAAATATATGATAATTCAGTGAAAAAGTGAGAGAGAAATGAATACATTTAACTTGGAACTCAAAGATGGTCCAATCCAGGCCATGAACTGTGAGTGAGAATTTTAACTGTGGGGCCTGACACCCATTGGAGGAAATGGTAAGAATAAAGGTTTGGAAGTCTCTGTTCTCATCCCAGTGCTTCGTTTTTGTCATGGTAGATGCTGGGAAGTAAGTAGTTGATAAATGGCAGAAATTCCTGCCATCATGGCATTTATATTTCAATGGGGATGATGGACAATAATTAAGATAACTAAAAGGGCTAGGTAGCGTTTTAGACAGTGATAAGTATTTAGCAACAAATAAAGCAGGAAGGGTAATAGAAGATGTTAGGATTTGAAATTTCTGATAGGATACTCATAGGAAGTGAGCTAGATCTAAGTACTCTCAATTTTTGCAGTTGGAATCTAGCTTAGCAGGCTAACATTGACTGGTACCAGTTTTGGCAGCTGGGCACGTCCTCTTTCTGAGTCTGAGCTGCCAGCCAGTCAGGAAGGGCTGAGGTGGGAGGCGAACATGGATGTGACGCTGCCTCTGCCCTCCAGGACCTTACAGGAAGAGAAGACAGAGCTCGTAGCATTGTCACCGATGATATAAAGTGATTATGAAGGTGCCAGGAAGGATGGGGAAACTGAGGAGTGCTTAAGGAGGAATTCCACTTATCACCAACAGTGGCAAAGAGCAGAAAAGTATTCAGTCCTGTAGAATTCTAAAAGCAGTTCACCAGAAGAAGCATAGCTGGTTACGGTGGCTTTTTGAATTTTCTTTCATTATGAATATGAAACAATAACCTAAAACAATTGAGAAAAAAGACAGTCTTGCAGGTAGCATCTTGGAATATGTGTTACTTGAAGCGTGTGAGTGAAGTGAGGTACGGTCTTTGACTCCCTTGGGTAGTAAGATAGCGGTCACCCCAGCACGCGGCAGGCTTCACGTGGGCACTGGCAGCCAGAAACACAGGGCCCTTGTCTGGCGTCTTATTCCTGATGTCCTTGCCTGTCAGTCAGCCTCCAGCCACCTGGGTTCTTTCCATTATGTTTTTGTTCCTTGTAATAAAGTGGATTTTCTTTGTCAGAGAACGAGCATAAAGATACCCGGAAAATAAAGCCAGGTGCCTGTTCGCAAGGCTGTAGCAAGCCAGCGTGCAGATGAGGCTTCTCGGCCTGTCCTGTAATTTCCCCCAGAGGAAAATGCTGCCGCTGACATGAATAGCAGAGGCCAGACAATGATTCTTAGGGAAGATAAACAGGCCTGTGACTCCCTCCTGACGGCTCCCACTCCTCTCCTCAATGAGCGATCATGGAGCAAAAGGTCAGGGGGATAATTCTGCACCTGCAGCCTGGGACGGCCAGGCTCAGTCCTCGCACAGAACTCTCCCATAATTGATGCTAATTATCATTGAGCCAAATGCACCGTTTCATAGAGGGGCATGTGGAAGGCTCTGTCACTATTGGGGTGATTTTACCTAGAGCAAGTTTAGAATTCTTTGCACAGATGGACACACACCCGAGGAGACCCAAGTATCGCATAAAAGTTCTTCAAAGAGAATATTATCATTAGAAATTCCTGCAGCTTTATAACGAGATGTTCGGGACTCAGGTGAATGACAAATGCTACCCAGTACCAGGGCCAGAATACCGAGTGGAGGAGCATGATTTATTCATAGGGGCTTGAACTCCACTGCTGGGCCTCTGGGCTGCTTGTAGGATTTTGCACCCTGCCATCTGGACTCTGAGACAGGTTAACAACAACTTTGGAGACCTGGGAACCCACTGGGGATTTGCTTTCATGGACATCCATCTGCTTTCTGGGGGCTTTAATGAGAGTAGGGGTCCAGTGAACAGGATGAAGAATGGAAAAGAAATGAAAGGGAATTCACCCAGCTGTACATAAAGCAGAATTGACTTTAGCAGAATACCAGCATGGAAGTAGGAACTTGCCCTTCACATTAACCACTCCCTGTTTTGGAGAACAATTTTAAACAATATTACATTTTCTTTTTTCAATGCATCAGTTCTATTTTCCTCTCTTATAATGATAAATCAATGGTTTTTAAAGGGTGTCCTTACACATAAAAATAGTATTGCTTGTGAGAGTTTGCACTGTGCCATCTGGACCCTAAGACAGGTTAACAACAACTTTGGAGACTTTGGAACCCACTTGGCTAATTCTTCAACTATACTTTCACTCCCCTACCCAGGACTTCTAATTATACATAAATGTGCATACAAAGGGATAGAGTGTGTTCAAATGTACAGTTTTATTATAACCATACCCCTTAAGCCAACTATTGATTGGAGGGAAAAGAGTCATATAGTCACTCATTCATCAGAAAATTTTTGCACCCAGACTATATTATGGGGCTTTTTTCTGGATTCTGACTCAAAGATGAGGAAAACCTTATCCTTCTCATTACTTTTCTTTCAGTATTGGGAAGGTCTTCTTCCACTGTCATCTAGCTTGCATTGTTTCCAGTGGAAAACCTACTGTCAGTCTTAGTCTTGCTCCTTTGTAGGTAGTCAGTGTGTCTTTTAATGTGTTTTTCCTGGCTGCTTTTAAGATTTCTTCTTTATTCATTATAAGTAATTTAACTATGTTAGGCCTTGGTGTAATTTTTTTCGGGTTTCTTATGCTTGGGTTCATTGAACTTTTCGGATCTATGGTTNACGGACCTTAGTTGGCAAAGTAATGTCTCTGCTTTTGAATATGCTATCTAGGTTGGTCATAACTTTTCTTCTAAGGAGTAAGTGTCTTTTAATTTCATGGCTGCAGTCACCATCTGCAGTGATTTTGGAGCCCAAAAAAATAAAGTCCGACACTGTTTCCACTGTTTCTCCATCTATTTCCCATTGAGTGATGGGACTGGATGCCATGATCTTCATTTTCTGAATGTTGAGCTTTAAGCCAACTTTTTCAACTCCTCTTTTACTTTCATCAAGAGGCTTTTTAGTTCCTCTTCACTCTCTGCCATACTGGTGGTGTCATCTGCATATCTGAGGTTATCGAGATTTCTACCAGGACCTCTAATTATACATAAATGCTCAAAGTTGGTCCACAGTTTGCTAATGTGCTATGCTTAGTTGTTCAGTCCTGTCCAAATCTTTGTGATCCCATGGACTATAGCCTGCCAGGCTCCTCTGTCTTTGCTTGATTGTCTTTGAGGATTCTCCAGGCAAGAACACTGGAGTGGGTTGCCATGCCCTCCTCTAGGGGATCTTTCCATCCCAGGGATCAAACCGAGGTCTCCAGCATTGCAGGCAGTTTCTTTACCATCTGAGCCACCAGTTTGCTAATACTGTATTCATTTTTTCAGTCTTCTTTTGCTCCATTTTTAATTTTTTGATTGTTTATATTACTATATCTTTAAGTTCATTATTTTTTTCCTACACTGTATAATCCGTTGTTAATCCTATCCTTCAGATGTATTTTTCATCTCCAGAAATTCTATTTGTACTTTCGTTGTATCTCCCATGTCTCTTTTAACATGCCCATGCTTCCCTCTACATTTTTTGAATATACAGAATATAGTTATAATAATATAATAATCCTTATATCCTTTCTACTCATTTTGTCATCTGAGTAATTTGAGTCTGTTTCCATTAATTAATTTTTCTGCTCTTGAAAGGCCTGATTCTTTTGCAAATCTGGTGATTTTTATTTAATGAGTTTACTTTTTTGAGTAAGGAATATTTCTTTGAATGTTCTTGAGTTTTTTTTGAGGGGATTCAGCCAAGTTTTTACTTGATTCTTTCAAACCTTTCTTTTTTGTTTTGTTAGATGGAACAAGAATATCATTTGAGCTAGGAAAAATTTTGCTCCACTAATCAGGCAAAACCCTTCTGAGTTCTCTATTTAATGTCCTATGTATTTAAATTTATTTATTTTAATTGGAGGCTAATTACTTTACAACAATGTATTGGTTTTATGGGAATTCTCCATTGTAGCTTGTGGGAACATGAACTATTCTTGGACTTGTGTAATCTCTAAAAATTGTTCCCCCTGCCTTGGTGAAACTTTCTTCACCAGGGTCAATTTCCTCATAGGCATGTGCCGATTAGTTCTTAGTTAAAGCCTTAAGGGTCTTCTGTATATCTCCAGAACTGTTTTTCTCCATTCTGGGCCTCTGCCCTGGGAATTCTACCTACATTGATCTCTCTATTTCCTCAACTCTGTCCTCTCAATCTTTGAAACTGCTTCTGAATCACATGGGGTGCCAGTTAAAAAATGGAGATTCTGAGGTTATCCACATGATTTGAATTATAATTTCTGGAAATGAGGCCCAGAATACTGTAGGGTGATCATACAATGCTACTGATTTCTGAGAACCACAGTCATGATTAAATCTTTCTCAAGGTTTATCAGTTGCCATCTCCAAAAGTCTTCTCTGGATCTTAAGTCTCCTTGACTTTGTCTGATATACAGCCATACTCATTCTCCCCTCTTAGATGTCCTCAGGATTATAGTGGAGTTCGTGTAAAAAAATAAATAAATACAAACAAACAAACAAACAAACAAACAGCTGTTTGAGACTTATCCCCAGCTCAACAGTCAACCAATTTGGGGGCTAGGAGAGGAAAAACTTGGCCTATAACTTAAGAGACTCAAGTTTTGGACTGAGGGGGTGCCACTGACTTGCCTCAATTACACTGGGCCTTGATTTCCAATTCCCCATCTGAAAAACAAAAAATAATAATTACATCTACCATACCAAGTGGCTATAATAATCAAATTAAAATGGAAAGAATGCTAGACATACTATAAATATCTCTCAACTTTTTCTGTATATGTGTTTCAGCTCTTTGGCCTTGTATCTACATTCTAAGTATCCCTTAGGGAGATATTCCAGCTTATGTGTTCTGTCTTCTTCTCCATCCAGTATACCACTCAGCACATTAATTGTTTTTATTTTTTGAACTTTGTGATCATGGGTTTCTAAGATCTATAGTTTTTTTTTTCATAGAATGAGTTAAATATCAACTAAAACCTCTCTGAGGATATAAATTATACCTATATATTGCATATAAGCTGTCTTCTGCTTATTTTAACTCAGTTTCCATGAATGTTCTTTTATTTGGTGAATATGGCACTTTGTGTGTGTGTGTGTGTGTGTGTGTGTGTGTGTGTG
>SJYX01011491.1:58102-78895 GCA_006410675.1 Oreotragus oreotragus
TCCCTACTTTCTTCAATTTAGTCTGAACTTGGCAATAAGGAGCTCATGATCTGAGCCACAGTCAGCTCCCGGTCTTGTTTTTGCTGACTGTATAGAGGTTCTCCATCTTTGGCTGCTTAGAATATAATCAATCTGATTTCAGTGTTGACCATCTGGTGATGTCATGTATAGAGTCTTCTCTTGTGTTGTTGGAAGAGGGTGTTTGCTATGACCAGTGTATTCTCTTGGCAAAAGTCTGTTAGCCTTTGTCCTGCTTCATTTTGTACTCTAGGCCAAACTTGCCTGTCACTCCAGGTGTCTCTTGACTTCCTGCTTTTGCATTCCAGTCCCCTATGATGAAGAGGCCATCTTTTTTTGGTGCTAGTTCTAGACAGTGTCAGTGTTCACACTTGCCATCTCTCTTATTCTTTTCAATGCCTGAGTAACGTTCCACTGTATACATGCACCACATCTTCTTTATCCATGCACCTGCTGATGAACATTTAGCTTGTTTCCATGTCTTGGCTACTGTAAATTGTGTGGCAATGAACCTCAGGGTACATGTATCTTTTTGAATTATAGTTTTCTCCAGATATATCATAGGAATGGGATTACTGAATCATATTACTGTCTCTTATACACATCTCAGCTTTTTCACTCTCCTCTTTCACCTTTATCAAGAGGCTCTTTAGTTCCTCTTTGCTTTCTGCCATTAGGGTGGTGTCATCTGCATATCTGAGGTTACTAATATTTCTCCCAGCAATCTTGATTCAAGCTTGTACTTCATCCAGCCCAACATTTCACATGATGTATTCTGCGTATAAGTTAAATAAGCAGGCTGACAATATACAGCCTTGTCTTAACTCCTTTCCAAATTTTGAACTAGTCCATTGTTCCATGTCCAGTTCTAACTGTTGCTTCTTGACCTGCATACAGATTCTCAGGAGGCAGATAAGGTGGTCTGGTATTCTCATCTCCTTCAGAATTTTCCGGTTTGTTGTGATCCACACAGTCAAAGGCTTTAGCATGGTCAATGAAACAGAAGTATATATTTTTCTGGAATTCTCTTACTTTTTCAATGATCCAATGGATGTTGGCAATTTGATCTCTGGTTCCTCTGCCTTTTCTAAATCTAGGTTGTGCATCTGGAATTTCTCGGTTCATGTAGTGTTAAAGCCTGGCTTGAAGGATTTTGAGCATTACCTTGCTAGCATGTGAAATGAATGCAATTGTGTGGTAGTTTGAACATTCTTTGGCATTGCCTTTCTTTGGGATTGGAATGAAAACTGATCTTTTCCAGTACTGTGGCCACTGCTGATTTTTCCAAACTGGCTGGCATATTGAATGCAGCACTTTCATAGCATCATCTTTTAGGATTTGAAACAGATTAACTGGAATCCCATCACCTCCACTATTTTTGTTCATAGTGATGCTTCCTAAGGATCACTGGACTTCACAGTCTAGGATGTGTGGTTTTATGTGAGTGGTCACACCATTGTGGTTATTTGGATCATTAAGACATTTTTTGTACAGTTCTTCTGTGTATTCTTGCCACCTCTTCTTAATAGCTTCTGCTTCTGTTAGGTCCATACCACTTCTGTCCTTTATTGTACCCATCTTTGCATAAAATATTCCCTTGGCATCTATAATTTTCTGGAAGAGATCTCTAGTCTTTCCCATTCTACTGTTTTCCTCTATTTCTTTGCATTGATTGCTGAGGAAGGCTTTCTTATCTCTCCTTGCTGTTCTTTGGGACTTTACATTCAGATGGATTTATCTTTCCTTTTCGCTTTTGTCTTTTGCTTCTCTTTTGTGTACTGTGAGTTTTTCAATTAAGTTAATGAATTATTGTAGAAGAATCTTTAGCAGACAAAAGGTAAAATTTTATCAGGCAGATAGAAATGATATATACATATAAATTATGTAAGTATAAGTCAATACTTCTAAATGATTCTACCATATTTGAAAATACATACATTTTTAAGAAGTATAAACATTACCTCATTGATCTTATCATATTAACTGGCTAAGAAAAAAATTTTTTGCTGAAAGTAGAAGCTAAATTTAATCCTCAGCTCTGAGTTATCATGAAATGTAAACAAATGGACACTATGTGATGAAAGCTTTACCTGTACAAATATATTTACTCCCATATATATTATAAATGCATATATTTTATGCATTTTAAAGATAGTTTGTTTTTCATTGTTAATTTGTGATGCATTTGTTGACTATTTTATATATTTTTGTGTAAAATATGCAAAATTCAGAGCAGAGAGAATGTCAGAGCCCTTGACTTAATCTTGCAAATCAACATTGTATGCTTAAGGGATGGTATGGGGAGGGAGGTGAGAGGGGGATTCAGGATGGGGAACACATGTACACCCATGGATTCATGCTGATGTATGGCAAAACCAATACAATATTGTAAAGTAAAAAAAAAAAAATTGTGACATGACTGTAAAAAAACACAAAAAAACATTGTATGCTTAGAAAAGAGGTGGGTCAATACAATACTTCATTTGTCATATTGACGCACTAGAAGTTAGTTATATTTAAAACACACACACACACACACACAGCGCACTTAATGGCATAAGGTTAAAAGCAAAAACAACCAAACTAGCTTACTCATGGAAAAGGGAAGACTCACTTAACCACTGCAGAAATGACACTTCCTGATTTTGCAAAGAGGTCACGAGTGGGCCACCTCCGCTCCTGCCCTGGGATAATTCCCAGAGTGAGTGACGCTATTGCTGGAGATGCAAACTCTGGTAGAAGGGTCTCCAGGGCAACGGGCTGAGAGAAACGACTTGGCCCTCTGCTGCCGAAGCTCTTTGCCAGGCTGTGAAGAGTGAGGAGGCTGTATAAACTATGATTAGTTCTTGGTATTAATAGCTGGGAAACGTGTTGCTCATCTATAAAAGCCACTTGTCCATTCTGCATATTTGCTGGTCTACTTTTTCATCCATATTAGTCAACCATTGCCACCCTCTTGTTACCATCTCACAGAGAGAATGGGAATCTGTGATGTAAGAAATGGTCACTGCAATTAGATTATTTCTAAAAACAAATAAGATGGAATGTTGTATGCAGAAAGAATTGATAAAGGCATCTAAAATGTTTGTAATTTCTCACAGTTGAGAGAATCAGTTTTCTGACTTTAATATTAAATAATAGAAAGTAAATTTTAGCTTTTGAAGACAATTTATTTTTCTACTCTGTAATATATTTAAAACTGAGAATATATTTGACTCTAAGTAAAATTCTAGTGTGTTGTCCAAATTAGTTTGGACTTAACTAGAAATAAATTCTTAGAATTTATTAATTCTAAGCACATATTAATAATATTCCCTTTATCTCTATAAAGAACAAAATATATAAAGAATGATAAAAGCTACGTTTAAATGGCAACAACTGAAAAAACTCCTAGTTCCTTATTATTCTGTAATTCAGTCAATATGATTATACTCTTTTTGAGATTAGCTCTTTGCAAAATTTCTCATAGAAATTATTACTTGAGAGATGAACACTGTAAGGTAACTACTGTCAAAAAAGAAAGAGAGTTCCAGAAAAACATCTACTTCTGCTTTATTGACTATGCCAAAGCATTTGACTGTGGATCACAACAAACTTTGTAAAAATTTTTAAGAGATGTGAATACCAGACTATCTTACCTGCCTCTTGAGAAATCTGTATGCTGTTCAAGAAGCAACAGTTAGAACTGGACATGGAACAACAGACTGGTTCCAAATCGGGAAAGGAGAACGTCAAGGCTGTATATTGTCACCCTGCTTATTTAACTTATTTGCAGAGTACATCATGAGAAACGCTGGGCTGGAAGAAGCACAAGTTGGAATCAAGATTGCCGGGAGAAATATCAATAACCTCAGATATGCAGATGACAGCACCCTTATGGCAGAAAGTGAAGAGGAACTGAAGAGCCTCTTGATGAAAGTGAAAGAAGAGAGTGAAAAAGTTGGCTTAAAGCTCAACATTCAGAAAACTATGAACATGGCATCCGGTCCCATCACTTCATGGGAAATAGATGAGGAAACAATGGAAACAATGAGAGACTTTATTTTTGGGGGGTCTCCAAAATCACTGGAGATGGTGACTGCAGCCATGAAATTAAAAGACACTTGCTCCTTGGAAGAAAAGCTATGGACAACACCGACAGCATATTGAAAAGCAGAGACATTACTTTACCAACAAAGGTCCATCTAGTCAAAGCTATGATATTCCAGTGGTCATGTATGGATGTGAGAGTTGGACTGTGAAGAAAGCTGAGTACTGAAGAAGTGATGCTTTTGAACTGTGGTGCCAGAGAAGACTCTTGAGATTCCCTTGGACTGCAAGCAGATCCAACCAGTCCATCCTCAAGGAAATCAGTCCTGAATATTCATTGGAAGAACTGATGCTGAAGCTGAAACTCCAATACTTTGGCCACCTGATGCAAAGAACTGACTCATTTGAAAAGACCCTGACACTGGGAAAGATTGAAGGTGGGAGGAAAAGGGGTCGACAGAGGATGAGATGGCTGGATGGCATCACTGACTCTATGAACATGAATTTGAGTAAACTCCAGGAGTTGCCAATGGACAGAGAAGCCTGGTGTGCTGCAGTCCATGGGTTTGCAGGGAGTCGGACACAACTGAGTGAGTGAACTGAACTGAACTACTATCTGGTATCTGGTCCATAGTTCTGGAAGTAAAAGAACTGAAATCCAGCTTCGTGAATGAGTTTCACTAAAATTTGTAGCAAAGATTCAAGCAATAATTTTCTATTACTTTTCATGAGAAAGTGATATATTTCAAAACACAACTCTCATAGCATTGCCTTAGCAAAGCAGGGTGATATTTAGTGCTATCTTCCCACAGTTAAGTTCCAGAAGAATGAATCCAAATGGATAGTGAAGAGACCACATAGGGAAGCTAAAACACTATTTTTTTTTTTTTTAGAATAATATCCCTGGTATCTGGGCTTTTAAGCTATATGATTTTTTAATGTACATTTTGGAGTCCTCACTCGGAGAAGGCAATGGCAACCCACTCCAGTACTCTTGCCTGGAAAATCCCATGGATGGAGGAGCCTGGTAGGCTGCAGTCCATGGGGTCACTAAGAGTCAGACACGAGTGAACGAGTTCACTTTCACTTTTCACTTTAATGCATTGGAGAAGGAATGGCAACCCACTCCAGTGTTCTTGCCTGGAGAATCCCAGGGACGGGGGAGCCAGGTGGGCTGCCGTCTATGGTGTCAAACAGAGTTGGACACAACTGAAGTGACTTCAGTAACTTGTATGTAACATGGCCATCTGAGCGTTTCATATCTAAGGACTGACCTTGCAACCAATTGCTCAAAACGTCTGTGTTATGAAAAGTGAATTATTTTGGATCATCCAATTAAGTCAGGTCTAATTAGGACAGCAGCTCTGTCCAAATTGGGGTGACTATATGCAGAGTACATCATGAGAAATGCTGGACTGGAAGAAACACAAGCTGGAATCAAGATTGCCGGGAGAAATATCAATAACCTCAGATATGCAGATGACACCACCCTTATGGCAGAAAGTGAAGANGCTCAAAACGTCTGTGTTATGAAAAGTGAATTATTTTGGATCATCCAATTAAGTCAGGTCTAATTAGGACAGCAGCTCTGTCCAAATTGGGGTGACTATATGCAGAGTACATCATGAGAAATGCTAGGCTGGAAGAAACACAAGCTGGAATCTAGATTGCCGGGAGAAATATCAATAACCTCAGATATGCAGATGACACCATCCTTATGACAGAAAGTGAAGAGGAGCTAAAAAGCCTCTTGATGAAAGTGAAAGAGGAGAGCGAAAAAGTTGGCTTAAAGCTCAACATTCAGAAAACGAAGATCATGGCATCTGGTCCCATCACTTCATGGGAAATAGATGGGGAAACAGTGGAAACAGTGTCAGACTTTTTTTTTTTTTTTGGCTCCAAAATCACTGCAGATGGTGACTGCAGCCATGAAATTAGAAGACGCTTACTCCTTGGAAGAAAAGTTATCACCAACCTAGATAGCATATTCAAAAGCAGAGACATTACTTTGCCGACTAAGGTCTGTCTAGTCAAGGCTATGGTTTTTCCAATAGTCATGTATGGATGTGAGAGTTGGATTGTGAAGAAGGCTGAGCACCGAAGAATTGATGCTTCTGAGCTGTGGTGTTGGAGAAGACTCTTGAGAGTCCCTTGGACTGCAAGGAGATCCAACCAGTCCATTCTGAAGGAGATCAGCCCTGGGATTTCTTTGGAAGGACTGATGCTAAAGCTGAAACTCTAGTACTTTGGCCACCTCATGCGAAGAGTTGACTCATTGGAAAAGACTCTGATGGTGGGAGGGATTGGGGGCAGGAGGAGAAGGGGACAACCGATGATGAGATGGCTGAATGACATCACAGACTTGATGGACGTGAGTCTGAGTGAACTCCAGGAGCTGGTGATGGACAGGGAGGCCTGGCGTGCTGCGATTTATGGGGTCGTAGAGAGTTGGACATGACTGAGCAACTGAACTGAACTGAGGATCTCTAGCACTGCCCTCTAGTGGCAAGCTTTGGTCACCCAGTCTCACAGGCATGATTGATGGCTCTTGTCAAGCCAGCTGGGTAAAGCTTTTAGAGTGTCTTCAAACTGGTGTCCTCATTCAACAGCTCTTCCTTTTGGGCACTGGATTTCAAAACATCATTTCCAGACTAGAAACATCAACATCACTTGGAATTTGTTAAAATTATAACATTTTGGTGGGGCCACCCCTTACTGTCTGAATCAGAAAATCGAGAGGTAGAGAGCAGTGCTCTGGATTTTGTTTTAACAAGCAGTTCAGGTGATTCTGATGTCCACTAAACTTTGAGAACTACTGTCTTCCTGTTCTGTCCAGTGATCTGAACTCTTCAGAAACACCCAAACCAAAATGTTTTGCCAGAGCTCCAACTTCTTTCCCTTAGTCTCTTAGCCTTCACAAAGACCAGAATTGCATGTTTCAGTTCAATTCAGTTGCTCAGTCGTGTCCGACTCTTTGCGACCCCATGGACTGCAGCAAGCCAGGCCTCCCTGTCCATCACCAACTCCTGGAGTTTACTCAAACTCAAGTCCATTGAGTTGGTTTGCTTAATAGTAAATTTAAGCAATTGTAACAGTGCTATTTCGAGCATTTGTTTTTATGCATCTCTGCTTGTGTGTATATTTCTACAGTATAAATTTCTAGATGGTAAATTGCTGAGTCAAAGAGTATACATGTAAGTGTTAATATATTTACTCTTTGTGACCCCATGGACTGTAAACTGCCAGGCTTCTCTGTCCATGGGATTTTCCAGGTAAGAATACTGGACTGGGTTTCCATTCTCTTTTCAAGAGGATCTTTCTGAGCCAGGGATTGAACCCAGGTCTCCTGCATTGCAGGTAGATTCTTACCAATGAGTCAACAGGGAAGCCCAAAAAATAACAAATGAAAAATTAATATATTTCCTTATTTCCTGTATTCTTGGTGCTCTGGAATCTGGAGCCTTTCTGAACCTGGAGAGACTATTCCTCCGAGGGTCACCTAATTTCAAGAGAGAGCAACAATTTGCCTGCAGACTCACCTTTAATATATAAATCAATCAATCTAAAGCCCATACTCTGAACTCTATCTTATTCTTACACTCCAGCAGGAAGCATTCCTCTGACCTGCTTATCCTATAGTACAGAACCCGCAGAAAATTTTCAAACTATCCAGTCCTAAGTCTGCTCAGCTAGCATACTCTGCCTTGCTTGTTTCTGCCATGAACTCTGATACCAGAATACTTGGGTTTAAATTCCAGCATCTCTGCTTCCTGGGTATGTGGAATTTTTTCCTTGGTAAGTTATTTGATTGCACCATTGACTCAATTTTTTCATCAGAATTTGGTTGATAATAACAAAATCTATCTCACAGAGTCTTAAATATTAATAAACATCAGTTCAATTCAGTCGCTCAGTCATGTCCTACTCTTTGGGACCCCATGAATCGCAGCACGCCAGGTCTCCCTATCCATTACCAACTCCTGGAGTCTGCTCAAACTCTTGTCCATCAAGTCAGTGATGCCATCCAGCCATCTCATCCTCTGTTGTCCCCTACTCCTCCTGCTCCCAATCCCTCCCAGCATCAGAGTCTTTTCCAATGAGTCAGCTCTTCTCATGAGACAGCCAAAGTACTGGAGTTTCAGCTTTAGCATCATTCCCTCCAAAGAAATCCCAGGGTTGATCTCCTTCAGAATGGACTGGTTGGATCTCCTTGCAGTCCAAGGGACTCTCAAGAGTCTTCTCCAACACCACAGTTCAAAAGCATCAATTCTTCGGCGCTCAGCCTTCTTCACAGTCCAACTTTTGCATCCATACATGACCACAGGAAAAACCATAGCCTTGACTAGACGGACCTTANTTGGAAGGGCTGATGCTGAAGCTGAAATTCCAATACTTTGGCCAACTGATGCGAAGAAGTGACTCAATGGAAAAGACCCTGATCCTGGGAAAGGTTGAAGGCATGAGGAGAAGGGGATGATAGAGGATGAGATGGTTGGATGGCATCACTGACGTGATGGACATGAGATTGAGGCTCCAGGAGTTGGTGATGTACAGGGGGCCCTGCTGTGCTGCAGTCCATGGGGTTGCAAAGAGTCAGACATCACTGAGGGACTGAACTGAACTGAACTAACTAATGAGTAGGGTAGGAGGAAATGGTATATATTTTTAAATGTTCTGCAGAGAAAGTTCTGAAATATGCAGCTTTTTTTCTTTTTTTAGAGGGTAAAAACTATACTGTCATGTATCTGTCAACAAAATGTGTTTGTTTATATAAGATACATCTTTCCAAGAAAACAACTTGACTTTCTATTAGTTCTCACCATTAAGTTTTGCTTTTGAGATACAGAGATAAAATTGTTAACATGTCTTTCCCTATACCAGATTGTCCAGAAACCTACAGAGACAAACAAAGACACACACAGACACATAGACCCAAAGATACACACACATACACACACCACACAGATACACACACACACACACAGATACACACACTTGGAAGTGTTTTAGTTTATTCCTTTATTCTTGGAACACTATATTCAAATTTATCTAAAAAGAGAAAAAGCAATGCCATATTTTATTACTCATTTTTCATGCTGGCATCAGTTATATCAGAGATTGATGATTTATGTTATTCAGTAGTTCACATTTCATAAAGTCTGTCTCTAATTATATCTTTAATGTTAAAAAGAAAGAAAAGTGAGAGAAAGCCTTGGCTCTTATCCAATGCGTCTAGTATTTTAAACATTCCTGTTTTTAAAATGGGCTAAGTAATCTTAGCAAAATTTTAGCCAATCACATAAAAAATGCTTGGTAAACTGACCATGGTATAGTGATTATGAAACAGCTGAAATTCTTAAATTCCTTGGCGATTTTCAAGAATATGCTTGTTTTAAAAAGTGCTTTTGGTAGAAACCATTGAATATATAACTTTGAGTTTTATTTGAACTTGTTCTACTCATCAGCAGAGAGACTNTTTAGCCAATCACATAAAAAATGCTTGGTAAACTGACCATGGTATAGTGATTATGAAACAGCTGAAATTCTTAAATTCCTTGGCGATTTTCAAGAATATGCTTGTTTTAAAAAGTGCTTTTGGTAGAAACCATTGAATATATAACTTTGAGTTTTATTTGAACTTGTTCTACTCATCAGCAGAGAGACTACATTCTCAAAATGAGGTTGCTAAAATTTTAACAACATAATAATTACAAAGATGAAATTGAAATTCTTGAGATGTATAAGAGCTTCAATTTCTTTTAAGATCAAATTGCCAGGACCATCCTGAGGTGTGATGATCTCTCCCAAATGATGTGTATTCAGTTCAGTTTTGTTCAGTTGTTCAGTTGCTCAGTCGTGTCTGACTCTAAGCGACCACATGGACTGCAGCTTACCAGGCTCCTCCATCCATGGGATTTTCGAGGCAAGAGTACTGGAGTGTGTTGCCATTGCCTTCTCCAGCTAATGTTCTGACTAGTAACCTATTTAAAATCACAACATTTGATATGTTCTGACTGTGCTGTGTTTAGTCTCTCAGTCATGTCCGACCTTTTGAAACCCCATGGACTGTATTTCACAAAGCTCCTCTGTCCATAGGGTTCTCCAAGTAAGAATACTGAAATGTGTTGCCATCCCCTCCTCCAGGGGAACTTTGCAACCCAGGAATCTAATCCAGGTCTCCCACACTGCAAATGGATTCTTTACCATCTGAGCTACCAAGGAATCCTTAACTAATATGCTGACTAGTAGCCTATTAAAAAAAAATCACAAATTAATATCTGATCTTTAAAATCATATCTGTTTTCAAATTCAAGGTTATATAATTTGAAAAAAGCATATGTAAAATAAATGTTATATGATTTTTAATATATATATATATTAGGAAAAATGTCTTAAGATAACCAAAATCTTGTACACACTATTTCCATATAATTCAACCATTATTTCAAGCATTAATATTGCTGTGGTCTGTGTTTTTTAACAATTATTATAAAGTAGACCTAGTAAGGTTAACATGTGAAGTATTCTCAATAGAACTGAATATTTTGATCCTTGATCACTCATTTGTGCTATAAATTGGAAAAAAGGAGAATTTGTCATAAAAATAACATGAAGAAGGTTGATATACTCTACCCACTTGTGAGCCTTGTAGGATAACTAATTTTGATGTGTATCTTTGGTATTTATCAGTTTAACACTTTATCTTTTGTAAGCATTTACCTCAAGAACATCTCCATAGGTGTAGTGGAGCAAAATTTATGGAAAATTTTTATTAAATAGGAATGGTATGAAGGTAGGAAAGAGTAGGGAAAGATGTTGGTTGAATAAAAATAGTGTGAATAAAAAATAAAATGAATAAAAATTCAAAACTTAATTTGTGTAAGAAAACTTAACTAATAGTTTTTGTTCTATGGATTGTCCAATCTTGTTTAAAATGCAAATATTTGGGTTTGAAAGAATGTACTTAAATAGTTCTTCAGAATAAAATACACAAATGCCATTGAATTTTAATCTTTCATTTGTTGTTTTGCATGTATTATTTATTTTTTACTTAAATATCATTAGAGAATTTTAATTGATTTCAACTTCTTAGGTGAGAAAATTAAAGCTCAAATCTAAAAAAAAAAAAGCACATGATGTCTAGATAACTATTTAAATAAGATCAAAGATAGAGAGTATACAAATTGGACTTAAAAAAAAAACTTTTAATGTAATATATGCAATCATGGGACAAAATATGCTTTTTGTGTTAAATTTTAGAGCAAAATCTCAAACTTATGTTTATTTTTTTAGTCCAAAATATAACGGAAGTCTAGACTTATGGTAATTTTTCTATACTACGTACAATCCCATGGGAAATGTTATACAGAGTTTAAACTTGATAGTATTCAAACTGCATAATGTTTTGGAGGAAGAGAAAATTTCAAATCACTAATTGTGCCTCCAACAATTTTAAAAGAATTTCTGACTTGAGAATGGAGGACCAATAATGTGGTGGCAGAAAAGATAACTCAGGGCATTGAAAATATGTGGAGAGGATGGAACACAGTCTCTTCTACAGCTACAAATTTCAGAAGCCAAATCACTTCAGTTCTGAGTTTAAACTAGTTTTTTCTTTCCTATTTTTTTTTAAATAAACTGTATTTTTGGTGTGATTTTGGGATCCAGCAAAGCTCAGCAGTGAGTACAAAGAATTTCCAAGTTCTTTGTCTCAACACGAACAGCCTCTCCCACTATCAGCAGGTCTGACCAGAGTGGTACAATTGATAAACCTATATTAACACATCATAATCAACCAAAATCTATAGTTAAAAATAGGATTCAATCTTGATGTCTCTTCTATGAGTTTTGACAATAATGTGTTCACATATATCCATAATTACAGTATCCTGAAAAGATTTTCACTGCTATAACAACGCTCCGTGATCCATTCATTGATCCTCTTACCCCCTTTAACCAAAATCCAGTAATCACTAATCTTTTAGTGTCCTCATCAGTTCAGTTCAGTTCAGTCACTCAGTCGTGTCCAACTCTTTGTGATCCCATGGACTGCAGCAAGCCAGGACTCCCTGTCCATCATCAACTCCTGGAGTTTACCCAAACTCATGCCCATTGAGTCAGTGACGCCATCCAACCATCTTATCCTCTGTTGTCCCCTTCTCATCCTGCCTTCAAACTTTCCCAGCATCAGGATATTTTCCAATGAGTCAATTCTTCCCATCAGGTGGCCAAAGTATTGGAGTTTCAGCTTCAATATCAAGTCCTTTCAATGAATACTCAGGACTGATTTCCTTTAGGATGGACTGGATGGATCTCCTTGCAGGGATTCTCAAGAGTCTTCTCCAACACCACAGCTGAAAAGCAGAAATTCTTTGGGACTCAGCTTTCTTTATAGTCCAACTCTCATATCCATACATGACTACTGGAAAAACCATATCTTTGACTAGACAGACCTTTGTTGGTCAAGTAATGTCTCTGCTTTTCAATACGCTGTCTAAGTTGATCATAGCTTTTCTTCCAAGGAGCAAACATCTTTTAATTTCATGGCTGCAATCACCATCTGCAGTGATTTTGGAGCCCAAGAAAATAAAGTCTGTCCCTGTTTCCATTGGTTCCCCATCTATTTGCCATGAAGTGATGGGACCTTAGTTTTCTGAATGTTGACTTTTAAGCCAAATTATTCACTCCCCTCTTTCACTTTCATCAAGAGGCTCTTTAGTTTTTCTTCACCTTGTGACATAAGTGTTGTATCATCTGTGTATCTGAGGCTATTGATATATCTCCCAGCAATCTTGATTCCACTTGTACTTCATCCAGCCTTGCATTTTACACGACGTACTCTGCATATAATTTAAATAAACTGGGTGATAATATACAGCCTTACATGCTCCTTTCCTGATTTGGAACCAGTCTGTAGTCCCATGACCAGTTCTAACTGTTGCTTCTTGACCTGCATACAGATTTCTCAGGAGGTAGGTCAGGTGGTCTGGTATTCACCTCTCTTTAAGAATTTTCCACAGTTTGTTGTGATCCACACAGTCAAAGGCTTTGACATAATCAATAAAGCAAAAGTAGATGTTTTTCTGTCAGAGGAGGCAATGGCACCCCACTCCAATACTCTTGCCTGGGAAATCCCATGTATGGAGGAGCCTGGTAGGCTGCAGTGTGTGGAGTCACTATGTGTCAGATATGACTGAGTGACTTCACTTTCATTTTTCACTTTCATGCATTGGAGAAAAAAAATGGCAACCCACTCCAGTGTTCTTCCTGGAGAATCTGAGGTTCGTGGGAGTCTGGTGGGCTGCTGTCTCTGGGGTTGCACAGAGTTGGACATAACTGAAGCGATTTAGCAGCAGTAGCAGCAGATATTTTTCTGGAACTTGCTTTTTTGATGATCCAATGGATGTTGGCAATTTGATCTCTGGTTCCTCTGCCTTTTCTAAATCCAGCTTGAACATCTGGAAGTTCATGTTTCACATACTGTTGAAGCCTGGCTTGGAGAATAGTTTTGCCTTTTTGAAAATATCATATAGTTAAAATCATACATTATGTAGCCTTTTCAGATTGGCTTCTTTCACTTAGTAATAAGCATTTAAGTTCTTGTATGTCTTTTCATCGCTTGATCATTCATTACTTTTTTGTGTGAAAAACATTCAGTTGTTTGGATGTACCACAGTTTATTTATCTAGTCACCTACTGAAGGAGCATCTTGGGTGCATGCAAGTTTTGGTAGTTAAGAACAAAATATTTAAATATCTGTTTTTAAGTTCTTATGTGGAAGTTAATTTTCAACTACATTTTTGGGTGGCATACTAAATGTATGTTTAGTTTTGTAAGAAATTATTAAACCATCTTCCTAAGGGACCGTTCCATTTTGCATCCCTACCAATAATGAATGAGAGTTTTTATTTCTCCCCAATCTTCTGCATTTGGTAATGTCAGTGTTTTAGATTCTAGCCACTCTATTAGGTATATAGTGGTATCATTGTTTAATTGCATTTTCTTAATGATATAATGTAGAGCATCTTTTCATATGCTTATTTGCTATCTCTATATCTTCTTCTAGGTCCAGATCCTTAGCATATTTTTAATGGAATTGTTTGTTTTCTTAGTGTTGAGTTTTAAGAGTTCTTCTTACATTTTTGATAATAATAATCCTTCATTAGCTATGTTTATTGGAAAATATTTTCTCCTAGTCTGTGGCTTGTCTTCTCATTTTCTTAACATTGTCTTTTGAGAGTAGAAATTTTAAATTTTAAAATTAAAATTATCCAGTTTTTCTTTTATGGATCATGCCTTTGGTGTTGTAGCTAAGAAGTCATCACTATACCCAAGGCTTTTTCATAGCTTAACATCTAGGATTATGGCAGTTTTGCATTTTACATTTAGGTGTATAATCCTTTTGGCATCAATTTTTGTGAATGGTGTAAGGTCTGTGTCTAGATTTATTATTTTGCATGTGAATGTCCAATTGTCCCAGTACCATTTGTTTTTGTTTTTTAATTTTACTTTACAATACTGTATTGGTTTTGCATTACATTGACATGAATCCGCCACAGGTTGTATTGCTTTTATTCCTTTGACAAAGATCAGTTGACTACATTTACTTGGGTCTATTTCTGTGCTTTCTATTCTATTCCACTATTCTGTTTCTATTTTTACCACTAGCACACTGTTTTGATGACTGTAGCTTTATTGTAAATCTTGAAGTGAGGTATTGTCAATCTACAAAATTTGTTTTTTTCAGTATGGTTTTAGATATTCTGGGCATTAGCCTATTTTTTTTTTTAAGCGTCTTTTATTTATTTATTTAATTTTTTAAGAGCTTCCATTTTACTTTATTTTACTTTACAGTACTCTATTGGTTTTGACATACATTGACATGAATCTGCCACGGGTGTACACGAACTCCCAAACATGAACCCCCCTCCCACCTCCCACCCCACATCATCCCTCCGGATCATCCCCATACACCAGCCCCTGGCATCCTGCATTGAACATAGACTGGCGATTCTTTTCTTACATGATAGTATACATATTTCAATGCTATTATCCCAAATCATCCCACCCTCTCCCTCTCCCTCTCCCTTTCCCTCTCCCTCTCCCTTTCCGTCTTCCTCTCCCTCTCCCTCAGAGTCCAAGAGTCCGCTCTACACATCTGTGTCTCTTTTATGGATAAGAAAGCTGTGGTACATATACACAATGGAGTATTACTCAGCCATTAAAAAGAATACATTTGAATCAGTTCTAATAAGATGGATGAAACTGGAACCGATTATACAGAGTGAAGTAAGCCAGAAAGAAAAACACCAATACAGTATACTAACACATATATATGGAATTTAGAAAGATGNCTCCCACCTCCCCCCCAACATCTTCCCTCCAGATCATCCCCATACACCAGCCCCAAGCATCCTGCATCCTGCATTGAACATAGACTGGCAATTCATTTCTTACATGATAGTATACATATTTCAATGCTATTCTCCCAAATAAGGTAGAGGGTGGGATGATTTGTGATTTTATCTTAACATTTTTATACCAGTATTAGCCAAACATTTAAAATTTTATAGGGCCAACTGGTAATGCTTTTCATTTATGATTCCTGGCTTTATTTGTTTAAAAATCTCCTATATTTTCTTCAAGTACTATAAATGAAGTATTCCTTCATTTACAATTCAGTCCTTCTAAGCTGGGTTTTGACCACCTTAAAGTTTTTTTTTTTTTTTTTCAATATTCCGACAAGCCAATGTCTGTATGGTCATAAAAATTCCCTGAAACTTTCTTTGTTTACTTGTTCCTAGTCTCATCTCCAATCCTTTTTTAGCATTTTCCCATATGTGAAATATAGGATAGAATCTCTTACTTTGGGAATATCTCAAAAGAAATTTCGTATTTAAGGAGCCTATCCATCTCAACCATTGACATAGAAATTTGTTTGCAAATTAAATTTTCCATGATGACAGTGGTCAAATCTCTGTATGTGTTGGACTTCACCCACCTGACCAAATAGATAAATTGATTTCTAATGTTCTTTTCCAGGAGTCCCAATCATGCTAATCATTTCTGCAAATCCAAAGACAACTTGTTCACCACTGGGGCCTTCCTGCTTGGCTCTGCCTCATCCTTCCATTTTTTTCTTTCACTGATGCTAATACTGTTATACTGAAAAGTGATTTCTACTCAGTGGGGATTTTTTCTGATCACTCTCCAAATCCTCTTCTCTGCCTCATATTTCTACTGATTTATTCATTAATTTAAACATTACATTACTGAGTAATTATAAAGGGCTTATCAATGGCAGGCTCTTGTGATACCTCAATAATGCAAATCCCAATGGCAGGGATTCCTGTTCTTATGAAGATTTTGTCTCAGAATTGTTATGGTGTCTGGAACACAGCATTTACATGTATGTGCATAAATAATGAAATGTGCTTTTAGATAATTGATTGGAAATGTTAATTGATTTGGATGCAGCTATGTTCTCTCTCTCTGTGTATGCTTTTTGACTAAATGAATAGGCTTAATTTTCTGGAACAGTTTTAGGTTGTAGATAAATTGAGCTGATAGTACATATACCTCTTCTTCTGCCCCCTCATCAATTTTTCCTATTATTAACATCTTGCATTAGTGTGGTATATTTTGTTGTAACTGATTAACCCATGTTGATATACTACCATTAAAGTCCATGGATTATATCAGGGTTTATCCTTTGTGTTGTGCAATTCTACGCATCTTGACAAATATATATTGTGATGATATTTATGATTGCAGTATCATACAGAATAATTTTACTACTCTGAAAACCCCTTTTGGGAACCTATTCTTTTTTTCTCTTGCTCCCCACCCTCAAATCCTTAACCCCTGGGAACTACTGATCTTTTTATTCAATGGTTTTTGCCTTTTCCAGCATATTATAGACTTGGACTCAGACAGTATGTAAGCTTTTCAGTTTTATTTCTTTCATTTATCAATATGCATATTGATAAATGTGTCTGTGTACTTAGTTGTTCAGTCATGTCTGACTCTTTGTGACCCCATGGACTGTAGCCTGCCAGGCTTCTCTGACCATGGGAATTCTCCAGGCAAGAATACTGGAGTGGGTTGCCATGTATCCTTTAGGGGATCTTCCCAACCCAAGGATCGAACCCAGGTCTCACATATTGCAGCCCAATTCTTTACCATCTGAATCACCAGGGAAACACAAAGCAGTACTACTGAGTCATAGCGAGCTCTGTGAAGTGAAAGTTGCTCAGTCATGTCTGACTCTTTGGGACCCCATGGACTATACAGTCCAGGCCAGAATACTGGAATGGGTAGCCTTTCCATTCTCCAGGGATCTTCCAAACCCAGGGATCAAACCCAGGTCTCCCACATTCATTTCAGTACAGTTCAGCCTCTCAGTAGTGTCTGACTCTTTGGGACCCCATGAATCGCAGCACGGCAGGCCTCCCTATCCATCACAGACTCCCGGAGTCTACCCAAACCCATGTCCATTGAGTCGGTGATGCCATCCAACTATCTCATCCTTTGTCGTCCACTTCTCCTCCCACCATCAATCTTTCCTAGCATCAGCGTCTTTTCAGATGAGTCAGCTCTTCTCATCAGGTGGCCAAAGTATTGGAGCTTCAGATTCAACATCAGTCTTTCCAGTGAACACCCAGGACTGATCTCCTTTAGGATGGACTGGTTGGATCTCCTTTCCACTTCAGTTCAGTTCAGTCACTCTTTGTGACCCCATGAATCACAGCACCCCAGGCCTCCCTGTCCTACACCAACTCCTGAAGTTTACCCAAACCCATGTCCATCAAGTTGGTGATGCCATCCAGCCATCTCATCCTCGGTCGTCCCCTTTTCCTCCTGCCCCCAGTCCCTCCCAGCATCAGAGTCTCTTCCAATCAGTCAACTCTTCACATGAGGTGGCCAAAGTATTGGAGTTTCAGCTTCAACATCAGTCCTTCCAATGAACACCCAGGACTGATCTCCTTTAGGATGGACTGGTTGGATCTCCTTGCAGTCCAAGGGACTCTCAAGAGTCTTCTCCAACACCACAGTTCAAAAGCATCAATTCTTTGGCGCTCAGCCTTCTTCACAGTCCAACTCTCACATCCAAACATGACCACAGGAAAAACCATAGCCTTGACTAGACGGACCTTTGCTGGCAAAGTAGTGTCTCTGCTTTTCAGTATGCTGTCTAGGTTGGTCTTAACTTTCCTTCCAAGGAGTAAGCATCTCTTATTTTCATGGCTTCAGTCACTCTCATCTGCAGTGATTTTGGAGCCCAGAAAATAAAGTCAGCCACTGTTCCCACTGTTTCCCCGTCTCTTTCCCAAAAATTGTCACTTAGTCTCCCTTTAAAAAATCATTCGAAAATGATCCTTGTTCGTGGTGCATGTTCAGTCATGTCTGACTCTTTGCAACATTTGGGACTGTAGCTGGACAGGCTCTGCTGTCCATGGGATTCTCTGGGCAAGAACACTGGAGTGGGTAGCCATTCCCTTCTCTGGGGGATCTTCCCCACCCAAGGATCGAACCTGGATCTTTTACATTGTAGGTGGATTCTTTTCTGTCTCAGCCACCAGAGGATGGCCCCCGTTCAGGGGAAGCATATTTAGGATCTCAAACTGGTTGCCTGTATTGGTTTAAGAGACCTTATGTTTTTAACATAATTTTAAAAATTAAATGGATAATGAATAACTATCAACTTCAATTCAGTTCAGTACTCTCAACTGGAAAATCCCATGGACAGAGGGAGCCTGGTGGGCTGCAGTCCTTGGGGTCGCTAAGAGTCAGACACAACTGAGCAACTTCACTTCACTTTTCACTTCAGTTCAGTTCAGTCGCTCAGTTGTGTCCGACTCTTTGTGACNGACTTTCTCATCAGTCCTTGCTATTATTTGGAACTCTGCATTCAAATGGGTATATCTTCCCTTTTCTCCTTTGCTTTTTGCTTCTCTTCATTTCACAGCTATTTGTAAGGCCTCCCCAGACAGCCGTTTTACTTTTTTGCATTTCTTTTTTCTTGGGGATGGTCTTGATCCCTGTCTCCTGTACAATGTCACGGACCTCTGTCCATAGTTCATCAGGCAATCTATCAGATCTCATCCCTTAAATCTATTTCTCACTTCCAGTCTATAATCATTAGGGGTTTGATCTAGGTCATACCTGAATGGTCTAGTGGTTTTCCCAACTTTCTTCAGTTTAAGTCTGAATTTGGTAATAAGGAGTTCATGATCTGAGCCACAGTCAGCTCCTGGTCTTGTTTTCACTGACTGTATAGAGCTTCTCCGTCTTTGGCTGCAAAGAATATAATCAATCTGATTTCGGTGTTGACCATCTGGTGATGTCAGTGTGTAGAGTCTTCTCTTGTGTTGTTGGAAGAGGGTATTTGGTATGAACAGTGCATTTTCTTGGCAAAACTCTATTAGCCTTTGCCCTGCTTCATTCTGTATTCCAAGGCCAAACTTGCCCATTACTCCAGGTGTTTCTTGACTCCCTACTTTGCATTACAGTCACCTATAATGAAAAGGACATCTTTTTTTGGCATGCTTTTAAGGTTCCTTCATGTATTGTGACTTGATAGCCTATTTCTTTTTATCATTGAGTAATATTCCATTCTATGGATGTACCACAGTTTGTATCCATCCACCTATGCAGGACATATTGTTTGCTTCCAGTTTTTGATTATTACAAGGAAACGTGCTATAAACATTCATATGTTTTGTGTATATATTAGCTTTTTTATCATTTAGGAAAACACCTACGAATGTGATTGATGTACCACATAAAAAGAAAGAAAGATAGCGTTAAGTCATGTCTGACTCTTGTGACCCCATAAACTGTGGCCTGCCAGGCTCCTTTGTCTAGGCAAGAATACTGGAGTGGGTTGCTATTTCCTTCTCCAGGCTACCACATAAGACTGTGTTTAAATTTGTAAGAAACTACCTCTTTGTCTTCCAAAGAGGCTGTACCATTTTTTACTCTAATGAATGAAAGTTCCTGTTGCTTTACATCCTCACCAGCATTTTGTATTGTCATTTTTAAGATGTCAGTCATTCTAATAGTTGTATAGTGATTTCTCCAGGCTACCACATAAGACTGTGTTTAAATTTGTAAGAAACTACCAAATTGTCTTCCAAAGAGGCTGTACCATTTTTTACTCTAATGAATGAAAGTTCCTGTTGCTTTACATCCTCACCAGCATTTTGTATTGTCATTTTTAAGATGTCAGTCATTCTAATAGTTGTATAGTGATATGTCTTTGTGTTAATTTCCCTAATGATATAACATCTTTTTAAAGTGCAAAAATTTAGAAAGGCTATTGTATTAAGTTGACATGAATAATTAACATCACATTTTCAGTATAGGAGGAGACAAACATTATGTCACTTCCTCTTTTCTTCATTCACATATTTTCGGTGGGTCCAATCACCTATAATATGACATATATAACTTAGTATTAATTAAAAAGCCCATAATTGTCTAACTGTAATTTTGTTTAGCCCAAGTTCCTATCCCTTCCTTTTATTTTTTGCTGAGAGGCATACATTCCTCTTTCAAATTTTGAAAATATGGGCTGAAAGTATAGTGAAATGTTAGTTTCTCAGCTGTGTTTGACTATTTGTGACTCCATGGACTATAGCCTGCCAGGCTTCTCTGTCCATGGGATTCTCCAAGGCAAGAATGTTCAATGCAGGATGCTTGGGGCTGGTGTATGGGGATGATCTGGAGGGATGACGTGGGGTG
>SJYX01011491.1:79142-114163 GCA_006410675.1 Oreotragus oreotragus
ACTGGAGTGGGTAGCCATTCACTTCCGCCAACGATTATCCCAACCCAGGGATCAAACCCAGGTCCCCTGCAGTGCAGATGGATTCTTTACTGTCTGAACTACCAGGAAAGCCCTGAGCGAATACGGGCTATATTCTGTCCAGACACTGTCCCTTTGGACAGGTAAATCCTTTCGTTAGAAATGTCCTCTTACTCCGTTTCCTTAGCCTTGCAAAGACAAAGTGCCTACCTATTCTTCTATATTTGGCTTCCTTCTTTCTTTGATCCTTCTCTCTCTTCCTGATCCTACCTTGACTCACATAAATGGGTCAGTGCCCTTCAGAATTTTATGTGGTCTTTCAGGTTAGTACCTACTGATTGTATTGTAAATGTCCTCCTGGTTGGGAAAAAAGATTATGAGTGTGAAATTATTTCTTACTGAGAATTCCTAAAAAGGATTCTTTGCTGACTGAATGAGGTGATGAGAGAAAAAAGGCAAATGAGAACAGTTAGTGTTACATTCTTTATTTTAGAAAAGGTTTTAGGAAGGCAAAGATTAAATGTGTGAAAGAATAGGGCTGGAGCCAAATAGGCCAAATTACTAAGATATGAATATGTACATACAGGGCTGAAAGATAGCATAAAGTCAGGTATCAAGCAATAAAACCCAAGTCCCTAGTAACTAAGTAGAACCATTACAGAAAGAACAACCTATTTAAAGGTGATTTTAGCATGTGGGTAGTTAATTTAAGATTTAATTTGAGTATTTAGTTCCACTAAGATAGATAGAGACTTTGATTGTTTTTAAAGAGCTAATTCTGAGTGGAGTAATTGGTAAGAATTCCCACCTTGCTTCTCCATGTGGAACTATGGCAGCAGTTTGAGAGGGAGAAAGATCTCAGGAGATGGCTGAATGCGGGGCTGATGAGACTGGATGTGGGCTCCCAGGATTATCAAAGATTTCTATACCTTAAACATGGTACCAGACCTGACTGTACTTTGTGGTTTGAGATGTGGAGAATCTTGTGTCAGTGGTAGTCCATGTGAACCTTAGGTGTTGACTAACAGAGGCTCTCTGACTCTTTGGTTACATATAAGATGCTGAGCAATGGAATAATTTGGAGTGTGAGTATGAGAGGGTAAAGATCTGTAACAACTGAGGCAGAATGTCCCACCAGTTTAGTGAGATAGAATCTCAGTCAAAATTAGTTTAAAGAAAATAAAGAAATATAAAACAAAATTGTCATTATCTTGTAGTATATTTGTCTACAAAGAAAATACTAGATAATGGAGAGNGTGTGAGTATGAGAGGGTAAAGATCTGCAACAACTGAGGCAGAATGTCCCACCAGTTTAGTGAGATAGAATCTCAGTCAAAATTAGTTTAAAGAAAATAAAGAAATATAAAACAAAATTGTCATTATCTTGTAGTATATTTGTCTACAAAGAAAATACTAGATAATGGAGAGAATTTTTTTTTTTAGAATTGGTGAGTATTCAATAAGATTTGTGATTAGAATTAGAATTAGAATTCAGTTGTGGTTTTGTATACCAGCAATTATTGTTTTGAATAGTGTTTACAATAGCAATAAAAACACATATGGTACCTAATGAATAAATGTAACAAAAGATATGCAAATCTTCATGGAGAAATAGATAACATTTTATGGAAGTGTATTAAAATGTAGTATAGAAATACAGAGAATCACCATGTCATATATAGAAAGACTGTTGCCAATATGTGCACTTCTGATAATTATATATATATGTGTATACACACACACACACACACACAATGCTACATCATTCAAAATCTTAAATGTTTTTGAGAAAAATTAAAAGTTGGCTTTGCAGTAGTTATCAGTTTATAAAAAGAACAAGAAAATGAAAATCTTTCATCTCACATGAAAAGATGCTCAGCATCACTCATTATCAGAGAAANGGGAGAGGGAGAGGGTGGGATGATTTGGGAGAATGACATTGAAACATGTATACTATCATGTAAGAAATGAATTGCCAGTCTATGTTCGATACAAGATACAGGATGCTTGGGGCTGGTGCACGGGGATGATCCAGAGAGATGATATGGGGTGGGAGGTGTGAGGGGGGTTCAGGATTCGGAACTCGTGTACACCCGTGGCAGATTCATGTCAATGTATGGCAAAACCAATACAGTATTGTAAAGCAAATAAAGTAAAAAAAAAAAGAAAAGAAACATAAGGATTCCAAAAAAAAAAAAAAAAAGAACAAGAGGTATCTTCCAAATATTGAGATTTTAGTAATTAGGTCAAGCTTAAAAATACAGCTGTACTAATTAGTAGGCATACTACTTGTATAGGAATAGATAAAGAATAATGCTACTAGACAAGCAATAAATGGAATAGACCAATGTTTGTGGAAAATTGAGCTAGAATAAAGGAAACATTTTTTAAAATGATGGGATACAGGTATCAGAAGAATGAATGAATAAGCCTTCAAGATAACCCCTGACTATAATCTGAATATAATAGAACCACCCTACTGAGCAGCTTCCAAAATCTGAATCCACATAAATACGGAAAATTAATACATAAATACTGTTGCTTCAAGCCACCATGTTTTAGGGTGAATTGGGAAGCATTGCTAGATAAACAGAACAACTCCTTTGTTTCTCATCCAAGACGTAACTGCAATTACTAGTTGTGTGTGTATCTTTAAAGACATTTTGTTAAATTTTCAACAACTTAAAATACTAATGGGCTCATTTAAAAAATGGTGGGATAATATGCTACTTATACAAAAATTGCTATGAGGAAAATTGATAATGTGGGAAAAGATAAAATGTTTCCTTATCACATCATGCACAAAGAAAATTCAAGAGAGATAAAATATATAAGTGTAAAAAAGGAAAAAAACTTAAAACCTTTTGGAAAAAAAATATGGGGGTTATCATTATGACAGTGAACTAGGGAAAAAATCAGACACAAAAAGAATAAATCATAAAGTAAAAAGTGATAAAACATACAACAACACTGAGCCTTCAAAATTTTGTACTACAAATTTCATAAAGTAAAAGGATAAATCATAGGGATAAACATTTGCCATATTTACAATATAACCATTCAGTAACTACTTCCAAATTCATAGATAATATCTGTAAAGAAAGAGATAATGCAACAGAAATGTACAAGAGATATAGATAAGCAATTAATAGGAAATAAAATCTCAAATCATATAGAAAGATACTTAGCCTCATTAATCACTAAAGGAATGCAAGTTAATACATCATGAAATACAATCTCATAATATTAGACTTCCAAAAACTAGCAAGTCTGGCAGTACCAAGGGTTGGTGAAGCTCAGAGTATTGAGAACTCTTAGATAATGTTGGTTGGATTATGAAATTATTCAGCTACTTTAAGAACAATTCACAATTTTAGAACATAATTCCTTTGATTCAGGAATTTCACTTATAGGTGGACAAAATATGCATTATATTCTTCATAAGCATTGCTTGCAATTGCAAAAAATTGGAAAAAAATGTCAGTCAATAGGAGAGTGTATATATTTGGAGGTCCCATGACCACCCTCAGGTTTAGTAATTTGCTAGAACTGAACAGAATTCAGCAAAGCTGTTATGTTCATGGTTATGATTAATTACAGGGCTTCCCTGATGGCTCAGGAAATAAAGAATCCACCTGCAATGCAGGAAACACAGGAGACACAGGTGTGATCCATGGGTTGGGAAGATCTGCTGGCAGAGGAAATGGCTACCCACTCGTTTTCTTGCCTGAAAAGTCCTTTGGACAAAGGAGCCTGGCAGACTACAGCCCAAAGAATTGCATAGCTGGACATGACTGAGCAACTAAACACACACGCATGGTTTATTATGGTGAAAGGATAGAGATTAAAATTAGCAACAGAAAAAGGCACATCAGGCAGAGTTCCGGAGACAACAGGCATGAGTTTCAAGTTGTTCTCATGCAGTGTGGTAGTATAGAGAGTACTGTTTCTTTTAGCAACAATGGTGAAAAGATGTTCAACTAGGGAAGCTCACCTAAGTCTTAGTGTCCAGTGGACAACTATTGGATTGTCACCTAAGCTTGGTGGGTGGCTTGCGTAACTGATCGTAGGCTGACCTTACTCTCTACCCCCTCTATAGGTCAGACATTGCATGGTTCAGGTCCTCCACAATAAATTACTTTGTTAGCATAGACTGCCTGGCACCACCCCAAGGGCCCTCAGTAAACAAGGACACTCTTACCATGCAGGACACTCCAAGGGCTTAGAGGATACCTCCCAAGAGCTGGACAAAGCTCAAATCTTTCCTTAGAATGTGCAGGTGTGAACAACTCACACTTGCTGAGTTGTCCTTTACTATACAGTGTATAGGTTTTCCTCATAGCTCAGTTGGTAAAGAGTCCGCCTGCAGTGCAGGAGTCTCCCAGCAATTCATGAGCTCTCAGTTTGATCCCTGGATAGGGAAGATCCCCTGAAGAAGGAAATGGCAACATACTCCAGTATTCTTGCCTGGGAAATCTCATGGACAGAGGAGCCTGGTGGGCTAGAGTCCGTGGGGTGGCAAGAGTCAGATACAACTTAGAGTTTAAACCACCATACAGTATATAAATAAATTGTGTTATATATCTACAAATAACAGTATGGATAAATTTTTATCAAACTACTGTTGAAAGAGAAAGTATACTGGAGGAAAATGGGTACAGTGCAAGCTCGTTTATATAAAGTTAAAATTATGTAAAATATTGTTTGATATGGCACATGAATACATAAAAATGTAGAACGAGTATTATGGAGAAGGAAATAGCCCCACTCTAGTATTCTTGCCTAGGAAATCCCATGGACAGAGGAACCTGGCGGGCTACAATCGATGGTGTTGCAAGAGTTGAACATTGACTTAGCAACTAAACCATTACCACCATAAAAATATTAAAATGTTAATGAGAATAGTAAATTCTAAGTACAGGCTAATTTTTAACTCTGGGGACAGAAACTGCAATGATCTTCTAGGAAGTACATGGTAGGGCATTAATTAAATCAGAAATGTTTTATTTCTCAGGCTGCGTGGTGGGTACATGGATGTTTGTAAATTATTATTCAATGACTGGACATGTGTAGACTATTTCAAATTTTTAAAAAAGAGTAAATTTTTCATATAATTGAGTTTGTTTAGTAAGCATAAGCATATTAGGTTGGTACAAAAGTAATTGCGGTTTTGGACCATGAGTTTTAAATCTTTATAACTAGCCTCAGACACATCTTTATCAATCAAAATAGGAACCATTACAATCAATGCATTTTTGCCAGTGAGAAATAAATGTTTATTCCTGTAGCGTGAAAATCTGTGCTTCAGGATTGGAGAAACTCTTGGAAAGCATTTTTTTGCCTCTTGCTGGTGGTGGAAGTGTTTTCTCTGCAAAAAGTTGTTGAGATGCTTGAAGAAATGGTAGTTGGTTGGTGAAAGTTCAAATGAATATGGGGGATGAAGCAAAACTTCATAGCCCAATTTGTTCAACTTTTGAAATGTTGGTTGTTTGGCACGCGGTTGTGTGTTGTCCTGGAGAGTAATTTGGCCATTTCTGTTGACCAGTATTGGCTGCAGGGATTGCAGGTTTTGGTGCAGCTCATTGATTTGCTGAGTATACTTCTCAGATGTAATGAATCCTTTCACCAAGATTCAGAAAGCTGTGGTGTGTCAGACTAGCCGCAGAATACCAAACAGTGAACATGAGCTTTCTTTGATGCAAGTTTGGCCTTAAATCTTCTCAGTCCAGCCACTGAGCTAGTCTTCACCAATTGTTGTATACAATCCAATTTTCGTCGCATGTCACAATCCAATTGAGAAATGGTTCATTGTTGTTGCATAGAATAAAAGAACATGACACTTCAAAATGATTTTTTTGATTTGTGGTCAGCTCATAAGGGGTCCGCTTATTGAACTTTTTCACCTTTCCAATTTGCTTCAAATGCTGAATGACTGTAGAATGGTTGTTGTTGAGTTCTTCAGCAACTTCTCCTGTAGTTTTAAGAGGATCGGCTTTGATGACCCTCTCAGTTGTTTGTTGTCAATATCTGATGGCTAGCCACTATGCTCCTCATCTTCAAGGCTCTCGTCTTCTTTGCAAAACATCTTGAACTCCCACTGCACTGTATGTTTGCTAGCAGTTCCTGGGTCAAATATGTTGTTGATGTTGAGAGTTGTCTCTGCTGCTTTATGACACATTTGAACTTGAATTTAAAAAATTGCTTGAATTTTCTTTTTGTCTAACATCATTTCTATAGTCTAAAATAAATATAAGATAAATAGCAAGTAATAAGTAATTAGTAAAAGTTCATAAAGTGATAAATGTGCATTAAAATGATGTATAACATAATCACATTTAAGAATGTATTCCAATATCAAATGGCAAAGTTCAACAATGCAAAACCGCAATTACTGTTGCACCAACCTAATACTATAGTTACTTGCTACAGATTGATTTGATTTGTTATGATATTCTAAGGAGTCAGGTCTATTTTGAGGATTTATCATAGCTTTGAATTCAGCTTCAAGATGGGCAGAAATAAAGCAAGACAGAAATTGCCGAGTTAATCTACCAACCTCCTTTCATGTATCTTCTTCATCTTAACTTCTCAAGCACAGAGCCTATGCCTCATGTCTTTTCTCTTGGCACCCAGTGGGGAAGTATTTTTGAATGGATTGATATATTAATTAAACATTTATACATAAATTTTTCTAAGAATAACTACCCAAAGTAGGGTCCTAAGATAAGGACCATTATGAGTCAGATTAGAAATGGGTTGATTTGGAGAGTATATTCTCTGAATCTCAATGTTGCAGGTATCAAGGACATTGAAGGATGTGGAACAGGGCCTGTNATCTTTATCAATCAAAATAGGAACCATTACAATCAATGCATTTTTGCCAGTGAGAAATAAATGTTTATTCCTGTAGCGTGAAAATCTGTGCTTCAGGATTGGAGAAACTCTTGGAAAGCATTTTTTTGCCTCTTGCTGGTGGTGGAAGTGTTTTCTCTGCAAAAAGTTGTTGAGATGCTTGAAGAAATGGTAGTTGGTTGGTGAAAGTTCAAATGAATATGGGGGATGAAGCAAAACTTCATAGCCCAATTTGTTCAACTTTTGAAATGTTGGTTGTGTGGCACGCGGTTGTGTGTTGTCCTGGAGAGTAATTTGGCCATTTCTGTTGACCAGTATTGGCTGCAGGGATTGCAGGTTTTGGTGCAGCTCATTGATTTGCTGAGTATACTTCTCAGATGTAATGAATCCTTTCACCAAGATTCAGAAAGCTGTGGTGTGTCAGACTAGCCGCAGAATACCAAACAGTGAACATGAGCTTTCTTTGATGCAAGTTTGGCCTTAAATCTTCTCAGTCCAGCCACTGAGCTAGTCTTCACCAATTGTTGTATACAATCCAATTTTCGTCGCATGTCACAATCCAATTGAGAAATGGTTCATTGTTGTTGCATAGAATAAAAGAACATGACACTTCAAAATGATTTTTTTGATTTGTGGTCAGCTCATAAGGGGTCCGCTTATTGAACTTTTTCACCTTTCCAATTTGCTTCAAATGCTGAATGACTGTAGAATGGTTGTTGTTGAGTTCTTCAGCAACTTCTCCTGTAGTTTTAAGAGGATCGGCTTTGATGACCCTCTCAGTTGTTTGTTGTCAATATCTGATGGCTAGCCACTATGCTCCTCATCTTCAAGGCTCTCGTCTTCTTTGCAAAACATCTTGAACTCCCACTGCACTGTATGTTTGCTAGCAGTTCCTGGGTCAAATATGTTGTTGATGTTGAGAGTTGTCTCTGCTGCTTTATGACACATTTGAACTTGAATTTTAAAAATTGCTTGAATTTTCTTTTTGTCTAACATCATTTCTATAGTCTAAAATAAATATAAGATAAATAGCAAGTAATAAGTAATTAGTAAAAGTTCATAAAGTGATAAATGTGCATTAAAATGATGTATAACATAATCACATTTAAGAATGTATTCCAATATCAAATGGCAAAGTTCAACAATGCAAAACCGCAATTACTGTTGCACCAACCTAATACTATAGTTACTTGCTACAGATTGATTTGATTTGTTATGATATTCTAAGGAGTCAGGTCTATTTTGAGGATTTATCATAGCTTTGAATTCAGCTTCAAGATGGGCAGAAATAAAGCAAGACAGAAATTGCCGAGTTAATCTACCAACCTCCTTTCATGTATCTTCTTCATCTTAACTTCTCAAGCACAGAGCCTATGCCTCATGTCTTTTCTCTTGGCACCCAGTGGGGAAGTATTTTTGAATGGATTGATATATTAATTAAACATTTATACATAAATTTTTCTAAGAATAACTACCCAAAGTAGGGTCCTAAGATAAGGACCATTATGAGTCAGATTAGAAATGGGTTGATTTGGAGAGTATATTCTCTGAATCTCAATGTTGCAGGTATCAAGGACATTGAAGGATGTGGAACAGGGCCTGTTCATGACTTTCGGCATATGTTCTGGAATAGGGTTGAAGAGAGAAGCTCTTAGATAGATCTCATCAACTTCACATGTAATATGAAGCTAACCCTGGCTTATGCCGAAAATGAAAGGGCTGATAAATAAGACCCATTTTCATTGATGTTGCCAAATCACAGAAACTAAAGGAGTATTATATGGTGATAATTGTCCTAGGATTAAATTTAAAATCCACTTAGAACCTTTTAGACTGAAACCTCCAGTGAATTATAATTGGCTGAGAGCCTAATTGGCAGATGTACATGGAGAGGGAAACTTCCAGTTTGCACTGGTGCCTTGGGGAATGTCTAGTTTGAAGTCCCAGAAAAGATATTACTTCAATTCTGCTAACACTTGAGTTGCTGACAATCAGGTATGATTTGAGGGTTACCAGAAAAGCATAGTATCCATCAACCACAGGAAAAATCAGACATTGCCCTAGAAGCTGAAGCCAGAGAGAACCCATTCCTGCCCATTACACAGGATTTAGTGTAGATAAATCAGGGCTGTTCTGCCAATCAAGTGGGGTACCATTTCCCCTGTTGAGGAATGACATGTTATAATTTTAACTAACTTGGCACTAGTGAAAAATGATGGGTTATAAAATCATATGTATAGTGGCATCTAGGATATTGAAATTCCATTCCTTAAGCTGCAATTGTGTGTGTGTGTGTGTGTGTGTGTGTGTGTGTATGTGTGTGTGGAGGTGGAGGTGGGAGGTGGAGGTGGGAGGTGGTGGTATGTGATCTCAATTTTAACTTTCCTGTTATATGGCTGAAAGACTAGTCAGATTCTGTAATGGCTGTTGTTTTAGCATCATGACTGAGGAGAATTTAGGATGCTGCCTGGTAATAACATATAAACCCATGGCTGATTCATGTCAATGTATGGGGAAAACCACTACAATATTGTAAAGTAACTAGCCTCCAATTAAAAGAAATTAATTAATAAAAAAGAAAGATTGAAAAAAAGAAAAAACTAAGAGATACTGAATGCTGTCTATGTGCCAGCACCCCGATAACCACTTTAGCCGTATTTTGTGGTTTGCTACTCAGAATAGCCTTATGAGGAAATCCCAAGCTGGCATAGGTTATGGGTCTTTGAATCCATATCTGTCTGGCTGTAAAACTCAGGTTGATCTTGATCTTAATGCCATGATGACAGTTTTCTCTTTTAGTCACTGTTGCTATTGGCATACAAGCAGGGCAATTTAGTTTGCTAAATGTGCCTATTAGGAAATAGGACATTCACATTGGCCTGTTTATTTAAAAAAATCCTTTGAGAATGAATTAGGTTTAGTCATATTTTAAATTTTCCAACAAATGCAAAAAAATAGGAGAAATATGACTTATCTTTAATCTCCTGATTGAGCTTTTTCCCCCACCATGCCCTGTTGGATACTGAGCTGAGCTCATGAATGCTGGAACAATAACCATTTCTTGCAGCATTCACTTTCAAAGTCCACAATATAAATGACTAAGGGTATAAAATTTCCAGAATTTTGCATTAGGAGGACAGGAAAATTGCATTAAGAGAAGAAAGAAGATTGATGGTACTTTGCATTTACAAGGGCCTTTGGACACGACTGAAGCGAATTAGCAGCAGCAGCAGCAGC
Source organism: Oreotragus oreotragus (assembly GCA_006410675.1). Taxonomy (NCBI): domain Eukaryota; kingdom Metazoa; phylum Chordata; class Mammalia; order Artiodactyla; family Bovidae; genus Oreotragus; species Oreotragus oreotragus. Next base: position 89,250 of record SJYX01011491.1, read on the forward strand.
AGCAGGCTGTTATCCATGGACTCTCACATTTAATCCTTGCTCTTACACTATATGCGGCTTCCCTGGTGGCTCAGATGGTAAAGAATCTGTCTGCCATGTGGGAGACCTGGCTTCAATCTCTTGGTTGGGAAGATCCCCTGGAGAAGGGAATGGCAACCGACTCTAGTATTCTGCCTGGAGAATTCCACAGACAGAGGAGCCTGACAGGCTATAGTCCATAGGGTTGCAAAGAGCTGGACAGGACTGAGTGACAAACATGTTCACTTTCATTATACTGTAAAGAGTGGTATTATTGTTTTATCATCACTGCTGATTAAACTGAGGTACAGAGGGGAAAAATGACATTGCCAGTGTCGTGTCCCAGCAGTTCCACTCAAGAAGGCAGGCTCCTACCCATGTGCAACACAGCCTCCACTTGATCAGGCTGATCAAACTGATATGAATGGAACATGGGTTTTAAGGGTGAAACCTTAAAAAGTTTCTCAAAGTACCATGAGAGCTGGAGAAAACTCCTTATTCAAGATATAAATGTAATCCTTCAAAAATTCCTGTGTTAGAAAGGCAAAAAAAAACAAAAAAACAAAAAAACAAAAAAACCACCCACAAAAAACAAAACAAAAAAATTGAATGACTTCATTGGTAATATATTGAATTAATTTTTTCATCATCTAATAAAAAATAATTATTTCAGAAGCTGGAGAAGCAGAGAAAGGACTGTCCACAAGAATGTCCAGTGAAGCAGTTGCTAGCTGAAAAACGACAACTCTTGGGGTACTGGGTGAGTAACCATGATTAGACCCTCGGCTTAATTAACCAAGAAAGAAACAAGAATCTTGAAAAGGACCCTGCCCTCCCTCCCTAATTGACCATTTAGTAGACTCTCAATGTTTTTCTCTTTCTTTTTTCAAGAGACCCTCAATCTTTTAATTTCTTTCATATCTAAAGCTGCCTTGCCATTATGACCTATTAATAATGATACAGATTTAACAGAAAATGATAGTTTTTTTTTTTAAGCGAAACTCTTTTTTTTGCCATTATTATGGTTTCTACATTTATTGATATATGTAACAACTATTTATTAACCCCTACTTTTATGCCAGCCTGTCCTTTGAGAACTAGGAGTATGGAGGTGAATAAGGCAAAGTTCCTACCCATGTGGGGCCTGTGTCTAATGGGAAGACAGGAAATAAAATGCAAATTAGATACAGAGCCACACAGGGTCAGGCATATGAAGGAAATAAAACCATCTCTGTGGAGGAGGTATCTAAGCAGACTACATGTTGTGTGGAATGGGATCATGTAGAGAGCTAGGGAAATGTGTTCAAGGCAGAAGGCATATTGCGGGTATAACTCAGGGCACAAAAGAACTTGATGAGTTCTCTGCAGAACAAGATCATGGTAATTGTCACATCACATCATGATTATTTGCTTACTTACTATCTGCTTAAGTAGGATGTTAGGACATACTTCTTAATAATTTTTGTCAGTAGCTAGCAAGAGTTTGGAATATGGTTTGCACCCAACACCCAACATCTACTAACAAATGAATGAGTCACCACAAAGATTTTTTGGCTATAAAAAGGTGAATAATCTTACTTAGCACTGTATGTTTACTGATATACACTACATTTCCAACATGATATTTTAGTAATTTTTGTTGAACATGGTTAAAATGATGATGAATGTATCCATGTTCATCAGCATTCTGATGATGATTTTGTTATATATTTTCATTTACTGGAGAAACTTTATATTAAATTCACTTTATTTAGAGACATTATTAAGAACCATATTACTATCATTTAGGTTTTCTAATTAAAAATTGTCCAGAGTTAACATTCTAGGAGTACTTTGATATTCAAATGATCCTGTGAAAATAAATCTTAATGTTTGGTCAATTTTTTTTTGTGGTATTCAAAACTGAAATATTAAAGTATTCTGGCATTAAGTATCATAAAATGAACTATAACATTAAATATGGATATTCTGAAAGTGTGTGTTTTAAAATTTCAGTACTCAATTTTGACTTCATTAGTGTATTTGTAAGTGCCAGTACTCTCTAGAACAATGATAAGAGAAATTTAAAGACTCTGAAAACTTACAATGTTTTTCTGTTCTGTTTGGGATTTTGGAATTAATTGAGTTTGGCCTGACTATTTTCTGTGCTGATAGCTTCCACGTGGAAACACAAATATCAGTATTTCCGGAGCATCATCACTAAAAAGCAAAAATAAAAATCTATCAGAAATGGACAAATCTCCATGAGATAAGATTTATTGATTAGTAACAGACTTAAATCTTTGTTTCATTCTTCTTTTGTCTTCGTGATACTAAGACAGGCTACCTTGTCAAATAGCTAACGACACACACAAGTCTATGGTTTTGGTTTTAAGTCAATTTAATTATTTTCCTTCTGTTTTCTAAGCTGTTTTGGCAAATGCACACTGAAGTCATTGCTGAACAAGCCTCCCATATTTTCACAAAGCCTGACAGCATAGACATCTGTAACCACCCTTCCCATGGGAAGCTTTTTCTTCTACAACAAGGACCCCCCCAAAAAGAGTCTGCTTCAAATTCCCATCCTCACCTCTTTTTACTCCCTTAGCTGAGACTGACAATAAGGAGAGGGCAAACTGCAAGGATGACATTTCTGCTCTAAACAGATTTACATCTTAAAGGAGAGAGCCTCATTTAAAATAGTAATTCTATTTGTCTATTTTTTCCTTAAGCTTTCTCTTTCCTATCTTAAAAAAAAAATGAATAGCTATCAATAAGACTGAGTTTCAGGGAAAAACTGTTACTATAGAAGGCTAGCCAGATGACCAAGACTCAAATGGTTTTTAAGAACCCTTTATATAGATCTTGTGGTAACAGGCTCCTTAGGGAGCATCTCAGTTAGAGATAAGTTCTGTTACTGTACTTAAGTCCAGCATTGTTTCCACACATCTACATGAAGAAATTTATGCTCCCAAATTCCTTTGGGCCTTGGATTTTATTTTTATCTATTCTACACAGAAGGCTTATTATTATTATTTTTTTAACAAGCTTCTACTGCTAGTAATTATTTTAGTGGTTTTATAGATAAAGATGCAGGAACACAATTCTCTTTATAGATTAAAAATTACCTTTTCATATTCCAAAATCACTGGAGAGATTGATTTATATACCTTTTTTTTTTTTTTTGATATTTAGTTGTGGTCTAGCTGCTCAAGATTCATGAAAACAAAACAAAATGTTGTCATCAGCGATAGTAATTTGAAAGGAAAATTTCACATTCATGTTACATTCTTACAGAACCAAATAAGCTAGTAAGCAAAAAGTCATAAAATAAGCTTAATAAACCTTCATATTAAGGCAAAGTTAACATTTGTCACTTGGCAACTGGATAAAAATTCAACTCACAAGACAGAATTTGGGCTGCAATCAATGCTTATGAAAACCACGTGCAGTTTGTGCAAGCCCTGCTGGATTTGGCAGCGTTGGGAGTCAGCTGTGATTCCTGAGCATAATAAATGCATTGGTTTGAATTCTCCTGTCTGTTGTATGTGAGGTTTGTCTGGAGCTCATTCAGATTCAAGATGCACTTTAAGATAGAATTACGAGGGGGAACTGAAGGAAAAAAAAAAAAAAAAAAACCTCCCATTTGAAATGCTTTTATTGGAGGATGGTCCTACTAGGTGATTGTTCCTCTGGACATATGTCATTTTCAGAAATGAAAATAACATTGCCTACTTTGGTTAAGATTCCACCCACAGAAACTGTTCCATCCTTATCAGACTCAGCTTCAGCAGCGGATGAAATCTTAGTCCTTTATGGAACGGGAATCATCTGGTGTCCTATTGCTAAAATAGTCTAGAGATTACTCACTTACTTCTCTGCAATTATAGCCATCTGATCCTTTGATATTGTGGAAGGGGGAGATAATGACATGACTGTAACACAAATCCATATTGAAGAGCCCAGTATTTAAAACTCCCTGTTATCACACACCGGAGGTTTACTTGGGAGCTGATGATACTTGTGAGTTGATGGCACATCACAGATAATCATCAAATATGGTTATCAACTTAGTATCTGGACAAAGAATGAAAACAGGAAATAACATTCTATTATTAACTCCTAGTTGTTGAATATAGGAAACACTTAAAACATATCAAGCACCCTTAGTAATCTTTTCAGTAAAATACATACAACTCAGTGGAGTACCCTCCACAGAGTCCTTTCTAGTCAGATGAAAAGGTCATTTATCTTCTTTTAACAAATAAGACTTTGGAAAATTCAAGGCAAGTAGGCCAGATTATAGCATGATGCTCTGAAGACAAGGAATGGTGCTGCTCCTCCCTGTTTTTTCTGCTCTCAGACCACCTTCTCATCTCTTTCGCTTTTCAACAACAAAGCCCCAGCATGGTGAGTTGGAGGTCGATGAAAATATGTCCAGGAGCCATAACTGCCACTGTTAAATCTGAATACTTCCTTTATGAAAGATATCTAAGGTGTCATTCCAGACCCATCATTTATATTTTTTAAATTTAATATACTGATGAATAAAGAACACTAGATTCGGATATAGGAGACAGGTTCAATGTAGTCTTTGCTGTATACTCATCACGGAATTTTCTATATAGTCTGAGTGTTAGTTTCTTTTTTGGAAATTGAAGATACCTGCTAGACTCATGTCAAGAAGTTACTAGATGAATCACAATGAGGTAGGTATTTTGTGATCTGTGAAGTGCTATATTTGTTGTTTAGTTGCAAAGTAGTATCTGACTCTTGAGATCCCATGGACTATAGTCTGCTAGGCTCCTCTGTCCATGGGATTTTTCCAGGCAAGAATACTGGAATGGGTTGCCATTTCCTACGCCAGAGGATCTTCCTGACACAGGGATAGAACCTGGGTCTCCAGGACTGGTGAGTAGATTCTTTAACACTGAGTCACCAGGGAAGCCCAAAGTGCTATAGAAAGGCATTTTATTATTACGCCTGTATCTAATAAATAACCAGTGAACATGCATCACATGATTCAGGAATATTAAGCTTCCTTTGTGCTTTTATTTTGTGTAAACTAAATCTTCCCCTTTTCATTTCAGTTTTATCCATGTATGGTGCTTTTCTTAAATGCTTTACCCCATAAACATGATGTAAACTTTTAAAATTATTTGATTCCTTTTTTACTTTATTATTTGTCATTTGAGTAAATATTGCTGTGCATTATTCAAAAGGCAACAACTTCATTTCTATTCTGATATGACACATATGAATATGTAAAATATAGTACTGGGCAAATTTGACTTGTCAGGATGGTTTGCCACAAATATGGCTACTGTGAGCTAGAATCCTATATGGTGACCCCCATACTAAGCTTCATATGCTTCTTGGGTCGCTCTGGCCCAAATATCTTTCCTCCTTGGTTAATCATATCCTTAGTTGTTTCTGCCTCTAGAACTCTGATTGTTTTAACTTAGTTGACTATAGTGGACTTGAACAAGTCTTTCTTGGTATGTAAGCACAACATGCTGAAATAACAGGGAAAATACTTATGAGTGAGGAGTAGCTTATATATAAAGACAAGAATGTCTGCCCCTATTTTAATTCAGATTTGTACAGTAAAACTGGTTTGGAAGGGGGAGATGGTCTTCAATCGCAAACAATGATGTATGTTGTCAAATCAAACACAGATAAACAAATAGAGCCCCGAGTCCATTAAGCAGCACAGCGCTGCATGTGGAGCCATATCAGAGGAGAGAACGCTCTGACCGGATTTTGCTGCATTTGTCAGTGTTGCAATCACGTTTCTTTCCAATGCGTGTTATTGTGGTAGCCCAGAGGTCTATATTCAGATGGTTCCCTGGAAATGAAAAAATACTGAGTTGAAATTACCATTTTCCAGTGGGATCCCCAGGCACAAACTCTGTTATTGCCATTTAGCAGCCAGCATCTCTGTTCAAGCTTCTGTCTAAATTTGCAAACATCATACAGTTGTCTCCTTTGGTGATTATAGAGCCTCAAAGTACTGAGAAGAGGTGGTACTTAATAACATACATTACAACAGCATGGTAACTTAGGCAATAAAAACACTGCCTAACGGACACCATTGTAATGGGAGCTGCATAGTGGGGTGTCTATAATAATCAGAATAGATTTAATGTACATATTTATGCCAACTGTAAAAAGGTTGCAAGCAACAGCAGGAGAGGCAATATGTTACAAGGGTGAAACACTGAAATAGGGAACAAAACATATTCTTAACATATTCAGCCACAATTTTGTTTCCTAAAGGATGATATAACACTGTGAGTCTATCAACAGAATCAGCTATTTGTTTTCAGTTCTAGTGTGTTTGGGTTATAATTATGAAAGGATTATCCTGATTTAAACTAAATTTTAATTACATTTCAAAACATCAGTGTGGTCGTGTGTCAAACCCCATTGCAACTGTTTAACTTCGTTGTCCAAATAGATTCAATTTATGTATGTTTTCTTTTTAATCTTATCCCCAAAATTGTTCAAGACACCTAAGTAAAATCCAACCAATCTTTGGACATTATTGCATTGACTGTACAAGGATGTGAATTTTGATGGTAGGGAATTTCCTGGTACACCACAGTACTACCAACAATGTAGTTTTGCAGTGTTGAACAATAGAATATTCAACTACCTTTAAAAAGCCACAGACTGACTCCTTAGGCATAATGAGAGCTGGTTTGGTAATTGCTTCATGTCAAATGAAACAGGGACCTTTAACAATCTCAGATATGTATACCAAGAAAAGATTTTTGTTAATAGAGACTTGATATCCATTTAATAAAATTTGAGTCTTTAAAAGGTCTCCAAAAGGAGCTAAACTATAGTTTCTGTGTGTTTTTTTAAAAAATGAAACAAATTTCTCTTACAAGAGCTATGTTTTTGCTGTAGGTTGCTCTTAAAGTCTTTGTATCTTTTAAATCTTTTGTGGGCTTCCCTGGTGGCTCAGCTGGTAAAGAATCTGCCTGCAATGTGGGAGACCTGGATTTGATCCCTGGGTTGGGAAGATCCCCTGGAGAAGGGAAACGCTACCCACTGCAGTATTCTGACCTGGAGAATTCCATGGACTGTATAGTCCATGGGGTTGCAAAGAGTCAGACACGGCTGAGCAACTTTCACCTTAAGTCTTTGTAATGCTCATGTCTCTGTGCACCCCATTTACAAACAGTAGGAATTCCATTTAATACCTGGATAACACTAATGCATGTTCTCTCCCTTCAAATCACACACACACATAATTCCAGACAACTACAATGTAATACATGGTAATCCTCAGCAATGCTCGCATGCTTTACAAATCAATGCTGGTGCCACTGCCATTCCACCAGGTATGTTGGCCACACTACATCTGCTCCAGAGCTTTGAGGTCATATTTTGTTGTCTTCCAAGATAGTTGCCTGTCCATCCCATATTGCTTTGTCCCAAATGTAGGTATAGATTTTTCCTCAATTTTCTAAAATATGGTTAACTGTGGGATATAGTAATTTTAATAGATTTATTGAGATATAATTTATATATCATAAAGTTCATCCATTGTATTAATATTACTATTACTTTTTTGTGGGGGAGATATACCGCATAGCTTGCAGGATCTTATTTTCTAAGCTAGAGGTTAAACCTAGGCCATGGTAATAAAGGTGTTGAATCATAACCACTGGATTGCTAGGAAGTTTCCCAAATTCATCCATTTTAATGGTACAATTCAACAGGTTTTAGTATGTTTATAGAGTTGTAGAGTCATTGCCACAATTTAATTTTAGAACACTTTCATCATCCTGAAAAACTTCTGCCCATTTATAGATATTCCTCATTTACACGTCAGCCCTAAACAAGTGCTAATCTGCTTTAGGTCTCTATATTTCTGGACATTTTATATAAATGAAATTATGCAGTATATATCCTTTTGAGTCTGATTTCTTTTGCTTAACATATTTTCAACATGTATCCAGATTGTAGCATCTATCAGTACTTCCTTCCTTTTATTGCTGAGTATTATTCCATTGTAGTGTGCATTATGTTTTGCAATTTGCTCACAGGATGTAACATTTTACGTCTTCACTGAAGGAGTACTTGCACCATGTCAGAATAATAACACCAAATTTGCCTCACAGTAGGAAAACATGACAAAATGTAAGCCACTACTACTGTTGTTTTCAGATCCGGGTCAGTAGGCTCACAGGACCGTGATACCTGTTAGAAAAGAAACTAATTTGCTGTCTTGCATACAGGGTCCTCAAGAAAGGAATCGCCAGTCTATGTTCAATGCAGGATGCAGGATGCTTGGGGCTGGCGTATGGGGATGATACGGAGGGATGATGTGGGGTGGGAGCTGGGAGGGGGGTTCATGTTTGGGAGTTTGTGTACACCCGTGGCAGATTCATGTCAATGTATGCCAAAACCGATAGAGTACTGTAAAGTAAAATAAAGTAAAATGGAAGCTCTAAAAAATAAATAAATAAATAAAAATTAAAAAAAAAAAAAAAGAAGCTAATGAGGTAACGTCTCTGATGGCCCTGGTTTTCTATCTAGAAGCACTTTACAGACTGTGAACAAATTAGGGGAAATTCAACTCAGGACAACAATCTTGCTGAGTTGAACAGATAAGAGTTCATAGGAGAGGGAGCGTGGGTGCTAGGAAAGAGTACTAGAAAGAAAACTTTGCAGAAAAAGAGCTACAGTAATATTGCTAAAGTTTCTTTTGAATATTTTGGTAAGAGTAAGCATCAAAACCCTGTGAAGACAGGCAAAAAAGTACCTGAGAGCTGTAAATGGGACATTTCTCAGTGTTCATGCAAATTTGGGAAGTGTTTAAATTTGACTAATCAAACTTGAGAGAACTCGCTAAATACCTTATATATGCAGTAAAGATTAGAGAAAGGTCATGATTGAGGAATAGGGTTCAACTAGTCCTCATACAAAGGCAGTTCTGCATATTCCCTAAAATAGCTTATGAACAAGTCTTGAAAGAATCAGTGTGACCTGAAAATATATCAACTGCTACTTCAGCAAGATTCAATAGTCTTTAAGGGAATATAACTGAATCTAAACACTCAGCAATGATAAGCATCCATATAATAACAAAAGATTGATGCTTTTGAACTGAATTACTAGGTACATAAGGAAGAACTGATGCTTTTGTAAGCTAATGAGGTAACGTCTCTGATGGCCCTGGTTTTCTATCTAGAAGCACTTTACAGACTGTGAACAAATTAGGGGAAATTCAACTCAGGACAACAATCTTGCTGAGTTGAACAGATAAGAGTTCATAGGAGAGGGAGCGTGGGTGCTAGGAAAGAGTACTAGAAAGAAAACTTTGCAGAAAAAGAGCTACAGTAATATTGCTAAAGTTTCTTTTGAATATTTTGGTAAGAGTAAGCATCAAAACCCTGTGAAGACAGGCAAAAAAGTACCTGAGAGCTGTAAATGGGACATTTCTCAGTGTTCATGCAAATTTGGGAAGTGTTTAAATTTGACTAATCAAACTTGAGAGAACTCGCTAAATACCTTATATATGCAGTAAAGATTAGAGAAAGGTCATGATTGAGGAATAGGGTTCAACTAGTCCTCATACAAAGGCAGTTCTGCATATTCCCTAAAATAGCTTATGAACAAGTCTTGAAAGAATCAGTGTGACCTGAAAATATATCAACTGCTACTTCAGCAAGATTCAATAGTCTTTAAGGGAATATAACTGAATCTAAACACTCAGCAATGATAAGCATCCATATAATAACAAAAGATTGATGCTTTTGAACTGAATTACTAGGTACATAAGGAAGAACTGATGCTTTTGAACTGTGGTGTTGGAGAAGACTCTTTGAGAGTCCCTTGGACTGCAAGGAGATCAAACCAGTTAATCCTAAAGGAAATCAACCCTAGATATTCATTGGAAGGACTGATGCTGAAGCTGAAGCTCTAATACTTTGGCTACCTGATGTGAAGAGCTGACTTATTAGAAAAGACCCTGATGGTGGGAAAGATTGAAGGCAGAAGGACAAGGGGAAGACAGAGGATGAGATGGTTGAATAGCATCACCGACTCATTGGACGTGAGTCTGAGCAAATGCTGGGAGATAGTGAAGGACAGGGAAGCCTGGCATGCTGCAGTCCATGGGGGTTGCAAAGAGTTAAACATGACTGAGTGACTGAACAACACTGAATATATGTACTCCAAGAAAAATTCTTCAGATGGAAGAAGTGACTTCAAATGGAAACTTGGACCTACAAGGAAAATGGGAAATGTCCTTAAGTGGTAAGTAAATGGGTCTTCCTTGATAGTTCAGTTGGTAAAGAACCCTCCTGCAATGCAGGAGATCCTGGTTTGATACCTGCGTTGGGAAGATCCTCTGGAGAAGGGAAAGTCTACCCACTCCAGTATTCTGGCCTGGAGAATAAATGAATATATGTAAAAGTTTTCTCATTTTAAAATATCTTTAAAAGACAGCTGTTAAACACAGATTAGTAGCTATGGATTTGGGGTTTTACAGAATAATTAAAAGTATAATGTATGACAACACTATCAAAAAGGATTGGAGAGAATATAAAGTTCTGAGATGTACAGTAATAAAATATAATGTGAAAGTTGACTTTAGTTAAAGTCTTCCCTGGTGGCTCAGTGGTAAAGGATCTTCCTGCTAATACAGTAGATCTGAGTTCAATTTCTGGGTCAGGAAGACCCCCTGAAGAAGGAAATGGCAACCTACTCCTGTATTCTTGCCCGGGAAATACCATGACAGAGGAGCCTGGCGAGCTACAGTCCATGGGGCCACAAAAGAGCTGGACACGACTTAGTGACTAAACAAAACAAAACTGAAAATTTAAACATAAATCAATCATAAGTCAATTGATCAACCAAAGTTATATGCTAATAAGCAAATAATGAGATATAATGGAACACTGAAAATTGCTCAATTAACCAAAAAATGGCAGAGAAAGAAGAAAGTGGGGATAAACAGTAGATGAAGCAAATAATAAACATCTTGTAAGAAGCTGGACTTAAATGATAGCCATATTGATAATTACATGAAATGTAAATGGTCTACCCACTTAAATTAAAAGGTGTAGTTTATCAAAATGGATAAAAGGCAAGACTCAATTTTATGCTATCTATAAGAAACCCCCTTTTGATATAAAGACACAGATAAGTTAAAGGTAAAATAATGAAATAGGTATACCATAAAAATGTTAATGGAAAGTAGAATAACTATATTGTTATTAGATAAAGACTTCAGAGCAAGGAATATTTATTTCCAATAATAAAGAAAAATTCAGTGATAAAACAGAATTCATCAAAAGGTAGAACTATCTTAAATATATATATGTACCTAATAACAAAACTTCAAAATTCAGGTAGCAAAACTTACATAGTTTAAAAGAAAAATAGGCAAATCCATTATTATCATTGATTCTTGTTGGTGATTTTCACTCTCTTCTCTCAGCAACTGAGAAAATAAAAACTGAAAATAAGTAAAAATATCATAAGCAATATTATCAACCAGCTTAACTTAATTGACCTTTCTAGAATACCAAGCAGCATGGTTCACATTATTTTCCAGTATTAAAGAAAATTTTACTGGGATAGAATATATTCTGAAGTTTTGCTAAGACTGTACCCTGGAACATAAAATGAGTCTTAATAAATTCAAAATACCTGAAAACATAGAAAGTCTGTTCTCTAATAATAGTTTAGTTAAATAGAAAGTAAATCAACATTCTTTTAAGTAATCTATAAGTGAAAGAAAAGATAACAAAGGACAGTTAAAAAGTTTAGAAATTAATAATAAGGAAAATACAAGATATCAAAATATTTGGGACAAAGCTAAAGCAATACTTAAAAGGAAATTTGTAGATTTACATGTTTGTCATGCTGGGCTGCCGTCTATGGGGTCGCACAGAGTTGGACACGACTGAAGTGACTTAGCAGCAGCAGCAGCANAAGAAAAGATAACAAAGGACAGTTAAAAAGTTTAGAAATTAATAATAAGGAAAATACAAGATATCAAAATATTTGGGACAAAGCTAAAGCAATGCTTAAAAGGAAATTTGTAGATTTACATGTTTGTCATGCTGGGCTGCCGTCTATGGGGTCGCACAGAGTTGGACACGACTGAAGTGACTTAGCAGCAGCAGCAGCATGCTCATGTTAGAGAAAGATGATAGATCTGAAATTCAGTAATGAGTTTCTATCTCAATAAACTAGAAAAAGAAGAGCAAATTAAATGTATATTTCATTTAAATTTAGAAAATTAAATTAAGTAAAAGACAATCAAATTCAAGGAAATAGTGGTAAACAATAATATCAATTAAATTCAAAACTTGTTATTTGAAAAGATCAATAAAAATAGACATGTAGCTAGACTCCATAAAGGGAGGAAGAAAGATAAGTTGCTGCATATATTATGAGGATAATGAAGAAATATTATGAATAACAACATGCCAATACATTTGATAGCTTATAAGAAATTAACAGATGCTTTTAAATATACAAATTAGAAAAATAAACTCAAGAAGAAATTGAAAATGTCAGTAGATTTTACCAGTTTAAAAATATTTCCATATAGAGTATTTGAAGAACCTGTAATTTCACTGAATTCTCTCAACTCTTAAAGGAAAAATTAATATCAATTATATATAAACTTTTTTTTTTAGAAAGTAGAAGAGAAATAATACTCATTAAGTCTGTATCTGAAGCTAACATTTCTCTGATGCCAAGATCAGACCTACATATTATGGGAAAGCAAACTATAAACTAATATTTCTCAGGAACATATAAGAAAAAATCCTTGCTAGTAATAATTTAGTGGCATATAAAAATAATAATAAATGACGACAAGGTATTATTTGTCTCTATGTTATAATGTTGATTTAACGTTTGAAAAACACTGGTTTATTTACATATTAACAGAATGAAGATAAAATACCATATGAGCATATCAATAGATGAAAATGGACATCTGACAAAATCCATTTCCCATTCATGATAAAATTTCTATGCAAGCTAGGGATAGAATGAAATTTCCTTATTCTAAAAAAGAACACTTAGAAAATGTCAGCACACAACATACTTAATGATGAAAACTTGACTGCTTTCTCCTAGAATTGGGACCAAGACAAGGATATTCACTCTCAACTTCTTTTCAACATTACACTTGTATTACTGGTCAGCACAATAAGGTAAGAAAAATAAAAGATCTCCAGTTCGGAAAAAATTTATGCTGTCTTTATTCTCAAACAAAATGATTATGTAATACAGAAACTCCTAAGGAATGTACAGAAAATCTGTTAAAATTAAAAAGGAAATTTAACAAGGTCTCAACACCAAAGGTCAATACAGCAAATAAAAACAATATTACATTTCCAATGAACAATCAGAAAATATAATTTAAATATTTCATTTATAATAGTATCAAACACCTGAAATATTTAAAGATAAGGTTAATAAAGCAAGACATAAACCTGTGCACTGAAAGCTACACAACATTTTGAGAGAAGTTAATCAGAATGCAGATATATATATATATCATGTGCATGGTTTGACCAACTCATATTTTAAAGATATCAATTTTCCTTAAGCTCATTTATAGATTTAACACAATTGCAGTCAAACTTCCAGCCATCTCTCTCTCTTTTTTTTTTTTAGAACGTCCCAAACTGATTCTAAAATTTATTTGAAGTTGAATTATAAACCAATTTGGTATATGGTCTCTGATCTTTCTGCAAACTTGCACCATGCCAAAGAGCTACTACAGTCAAAGGAAATCTCTCTGCCCTAAGCACAGTTCAGTTCAGTTAAGTCGCTCAGTCGTGTCCGACTCTGCAACCCCATGAATCGCAGCACGCCAGGCCTCACTGTCCATCACCAACTCCCGGAGTTCACTCAGACTCATGTCCATCGAGTCAGTGATGCCATCCAGCCATCTCATCCTCGGTTGTCCCCTTCTCCTCCTGCCCGCAATCCCTCCCATCATCAGAGTCTTTTCCAATGAGTCAATTCTTCTCATGAGATGGCCAAAGTACTGGAGTTTCACCTTTAGCATCATTTCTTCCAAAGAAATCCCAGGGCTGATCTCCTTCAGAATGAATAGGTTGGCTCTCCTTGCAGTCCAAGGGACTCTCAAGAGTCTTCTCCAACACCACAGTTCAAAAGCATCAATTCTTCAGCGCTCAGCTTTCTTCACAGTCCAACTGTCACATCCATACATGACCACAGGAAAAACCATAGCCTTGACTAGGCGGACCTTAGTCGGCAAAGTAATGTCTCTGCTTTTGAATATACTATCCAGGTTGGTCATAACTTTTCTTCCAAGGAGTAAGCGTCTTTTAATTTCATGGCTGCAGTCACCATCTGCAGTGATTTTGGAGCCCAAAAAAATAAAGTCTGACACTGTTTCCACTGTTTCCCCATCTATTTCCCATGAAGTGATGGGACCGGATGCCATGATCTTCGTTTTCTGAATGTTGAGCTTTAAGCCAACTTTTTCGCTCTCCTCCTTCACTTTCATCAAGAGGCTTTTTAGCTCCTCCTCACTTTCTGCCATAAGGGTGGTGTCATCAGCATATCTGAGGTTATTGATATTTCTCCCGGCAATCTTGATTCCAGCTTGTGTTTCTTCCAGTCCAGCGTTTCTCATGATGTACTCTGCATATAAGTTAAATAAGCAGGGAGACAATATACAGCCTTGACGTACTCCTTTTCCTATTTGGAACCAGTCTGTTGTTCCATGTCCAGTTCTAACTGTTGCTTCCTGACCTGCATACAGATTTCTCAAGAGGCAGGTTAGGTGGTCTGGTATTCCCATCTCTTTCAGAATTTTCCACAGTTTATTGTGATCCACACAGTCAAAGGCTTTGGCATAGTCAATAAAGCAGAAATAGATGTTTTTCTGGAACTCTCTTGCTTTTTCCATGATCCAGCGGATGTTGGCAATTTGATCTCTGGTTCCTCTGCCTGTTCTAAAACCAGCTTGAACATCAGGGAGTTCACGGTTCACATATTGCTGAAGCCTGGCTTGGAGAATTTTGAGCATTACTTTACTAGCGTGTGAGATGAGTGCAATTGTGCGGTAGTTTGAGCATTCTTTGGCATTGCCTTTCTTTGGAATTGGAATGAAAACTGACCTTTTCCAGTCCTGTGGCCACTGCTGAGTTTTCCAAATTTGCTGGCATATTGAGTGCAGCACTTTCACAGCATCATCTTCCAGGATTTGAAACAGCTCAACGGGAATTCCATCACCTCCACTAGCTTTGTTCTTAGTGATGCTTTCTAAGGCCCACTTGACTTCACATTCCAAGATGTCTGGCTCTAGATTAGTGATCACATCCTCATGATTATCTGGGTCGTGAAGATCTTTTCTGTACAGTTCTTCTGTGTATTCTTGCCACCTCTTCTTAATATCTTCTGCTTCTGTTAGGTCCATACCATTTCTATCCTTTATCGAGCCCATCTTTGCATGAAATGTTCCCTTGGTATCTCCAATTCTCTTGAAGAGATCTCTAGTCTTTCCCATTCTGTTGTTTTCCTCTATCTCTTTGCATTGATTGCTGAAGAAGGCTTTCTTATCTCTTCTTGCTATTCTTTGGAACTCTGCATTCAGATGCTTATATCTTTTCTTTTCTCCTTTGCTTTTCGCCTCTCTTCTTTTCAGTGCTATTTGTAAGGCTTCTCCAGACAGCCATTTTGCTTTTTTGCATTTCTTTTCCATGGGGATGGTCTTGATCCCTGTCTCCTGTACAATGTCACGAACCTCATTCCATAGTTCATCAGGAACTCTGTCTATCAGATCTAGGCCCTTAAATCTATTTCTCACTTCCACTGTATAATCATAAGGGATTTGATTTAGGTCATACCTGAATGGTCTAGCGGTTTTCCCTACTTTCTTCAATTTAAGTCTGAATTTGGAAATAAGGAGTTCATGATCTGAGCCACAGTCAGCTCCTGGTCTTGTTTTTGTTGACTGTATAGAGCTTCTCCATCTTTGGCTGCAAAGAATATAATCAATCTGATTTCGGTGTTGACCATCTGGTGATGTCCATGTGTAGAGTCTTCTCTTGTGTTGCTGGAAGAGGGTGTTTGCTATGACCAGTGCATTTTCTTGGCAAAACTCTATTAGTCTTTGCCCTGCTTCATTCCGCATTCCAAGGCCAAATTTGCCTGTTACTCCAGGTGTTTCTTGACTTCCTACTTTAGCATTCCAGTCCCCTATAATGAAAAGGACATCTTTTTTGGGTGTTAGTTCTAAAAGGTCTTGTAGGTCTTCATAAAACCGTTCAACTTCAGCTTCTTCAGCATTACTGGTTGGGGCATAGACTTGGATAACTGTGATATTGAATGGTTTGCCTTGGAAACGAACAGAGATCATTCTGTCGTTTTTGAGATTGCATCCAAGTACTGCATTTCGGACTCTTTTGTTGACCATGATGGCTACTCCATTTCTTCTGAGGGATTCCTGCCCGCAGTAGTAGATATAATGGTCATCTGAGTTAAATTCACCCATTCCAGTCCATTTTAGTTCGCTGATTCCTAGAATGTCGACGTTCACTCTTGCCATCTCTTGTTTGACCACTTCCAATTTGCCTTGATTCATGGACCTGACATTCCAGGTTCCTATGCAATATTGCTCTTTACAGCATCGGACCTTGCTTCTATCACCAGTCACATCCACAGCTGGGTATTGTTTTTGCTTTGGCTCCATCCCTTCATTCTTTCTGGAGTTATTTCTCCACTGATCTCCAGTAGCATATTGGGCACCTACTGACTTAGAGTTCCTCTTTCAGTATCCTATCATTTTGCCTTTTCATACTGTTCATGGGGTTCTCAAGGCAAGAATACTGAAGTGGCTTGCCATTCCCTTCTCCAGTGGACCACATTCTGTCAGACCTCTCCACCATGACCTGCCCATCGTGGGTTGCCCTGTGGGCATGGCTTAGTTTCATTGAGTTAGACAAGGCTGTGGTCCTAGTGTGATTAGATTGACTAGTTTTCTGTGAGTATGGTTTCAGTGTGTCTGCCCTCTGATGCCCTCTTGCAACACCTACCATCTTGGTTTTCTCTTACCTTGGGCCCTAAGCACAGCTACCCTCAATTAGATATAACCAAGCAGCAATCCTCTGATGGAATTAATTCACATAAATAGTGAAAGACAGAGGTTCACAAGGGTGACAGCTATATTTCTTAATAAGATGAATTGGTTGAATTTTGAACATGCAGCAGATTAAGTTAAAATTCTGGTGGTGTGTATAGTATACATTTGTCCAGGTATGTGTCACCATCTATTCAGGGCATTGCAAGTTGAGAATATGCCACAAAGGCCACCTCTTCCTACATTTCACAGCAACTTTGGTTTCTCCTGAGACCACAAATGCCTCAAAAGTTTGAAAAAAATTTTTTTCACAATGCCTTCCCTGGCCCGAGTGGCTATTTCTGAGGATTGTGCGAGGGGTATTTGTAAGAGGAAGAACTGCTTACATTACAGAATTTTCTGCAGTATTTCACCATTAATAGTGGTGGTTTCTTTCTACAGCAACAACTGCTTACAGGAAGGCAGACTTCATTAACATTCTTCAGTCCTGCTGAGTCTCCCCTGCAGCTCTCAGCAGTCATTCACATTTCCAAAAAGCTTGAAGGTCAAAATTCTGCTTCTCCATGTGTCAGAATCACTTCATGACTTCAACTTATATTCAGACCACATCAATCTCCATTTTTGCTTCTGAAACCGAATTCCAAAAAAGACTCACTTTGCTTAGACCCGCCAGATTACAAGAGCCAATGGATAGTACAAGTCTTTAGTCATTCAGGCAAATTAAAAAGGTTTCTTCTTTGAAGAACTAACCAGATGACACACCAAGATAGGATTATGGGCATGACTTAATTATTTAATTTGTAAATTATGGTTTATAATCAACTTAATTCCAAAGGACATTCTACACAAAATATGTTAGAAAACTTCTTAAGGAAATGAAAATGAATATATTAAATTAGAGGTCAACACTCAAAATGGCCCAATTATTTTAATTATAATTTATTATTATTTATTAATTAATTTATTTTGACTACTGTCCTACATATGGGATTTTTTGTCCCTGACCGGGGATTGAACTGCATTCTCAGCATTGGAAGTATAGAGTCTTAACCACTGGACTGCCAGAGAAGTCCCAGTTAAAATTTAAATTTTAGAACAGTTTTATATTCCTTTAGGGTTTGTGTGTGTGTGTGTGTTATTTGATGCTTTTTAAAAACATTATTCTTGTGTTCTTTTCTCTCTAGTTTTTGTGTATTTTATTTGCTGTAGGTTTTGATTTGTGGTTACCACAGGGTTCATATGTGTTTTTCTGTAACTATATCCACTTGTTTTAAACTGTTAGTCATTTAAGTTCAAATACATGTTGAAAGAGCTGCATTTTTTGTTCCCTACTCCCACATTTTGTGTTTTTGGTATATTTTATATCTTCATGTTTATCCCTTTACTCTTTATTGTGATTATACTTAATTTTACTTTTTTCCCCCTTTTAATCACTGTAATAGCTTACTGACCTACCATCTTTATATTTGCCTTTACTAGTGGAATTTTTCCTTTCTTATAGATTCTTATTTTTGTAGCCTTTTCTTTTCCACTTAGAGAAGACCTTCTAACATTTCTTTTAGAGTTGGTTTAGTTTGATGAACTCTTAGCTTTTGCTTGTCTGAAAAGTTATCTCTCCTTCAATTCTAAATGACAATCTTGCTGGGTATAGGTTGCAGGGTTTTCCTTTTCAGCACTTTGAATATATCATCCTATTCCCTTCTGTCCTACAAAGTTTCTGCAGAGAAGTCAGCTGATAGTCTTATGCATCCGTGCATGCTCAGTTGCTTCAGTCATGTTTGACTTTTTATAACCCCACACACAGACTGTGGCCTACCAGGCTCCTCTGTCTATGAGATTTTCCAGGCAAGAATACTGGAGTGGGTTGCTGTTCCCTTCTCCAGGGAATTTTAGGGAATCTTAGGTGGTTCCCTTATATATGACTTTGTTGTTCTATTGCTGCGCTTGGAATTTTCTCCTTATCTTTTACTTTTACCTTGTTTCAGACCCTCTGTGTTTCCTTTTTCTCTTTCCTTCTTCAGATTTGGGAAGTTTACATCCACAATTTTGCCTAATACATTTTCAATTATTGTCTCTTCTTCTAGGACCCCTGTAATGCAAATGTTTATATACTTGATAGTGTCAAGTATAAACTGTCATCATTTTATTATTATTATTTTTTGCTTTCCTTTTTGCTGTTCTGATTGGGTGATTTCCATTACTTTGTTCCAAATCACTTGGGCATTTTTGGATCATCTGTTCTGCTATTCCATCATTCTAGTGTGTTTTCCATTTGCTGTATCCTTCAGTTCTGACTAGTTCTTTTTATATTTTCTTGTTCCTTGGTAAAATTCTCACTGTGTTTGTCTATTATTTTCCCTAACTCAGTTAGCCTTTTTAATTAATGACACTTTGAGTTCATTATTTAATGAATTATTTGTTCCAGTAGTTGTTTTTTCAGGTGTTTTCTCTTGCTCTTTTAATTACAACAAATTCCTCTATCTTCTCATTTTGCTTAACTTTCTTGATGAAATTAGGTGAAACGGTTACCTTTCAGTGTGTTGAAGGAGTGTCTTAGTGTAGGAACATTCCTGTATAGTCTCTGTGTGCCCCTTGGCTATGGTAGAGGAGCTGGATTTGATATGAATCACGTTTCTTCCCAGGCTATGCTGGTAGCTGTCTCCTTAGTAGGAAGTGGAATGGAAGTGGAGGGGCTGGAGTCACAGCCAGTCATGAGCCAGCACTTTTCCTGGCTCGGGACACAACACCACCTTGCTGAAGGTTGGGTTATGTCTCAAGCTGCTGGACCAGAAGCCCTGAGAGTCACATCTGAATTGGCTCCTTTTCTTCTAAGTGGCACCTTTGTCCCCAAGTGGGTACTTGGTGAGGGTATGGACTCAGCTGTGGCGGTCTTGGTCCCAGTCCAGGCCGCTCTCAACACGCTGTCTCCATGAGAGCCAGCACTGGCTGTCCGTTCCCTGCTCTGAGGCTGTCCTGTGTCCAAGCCCATCTTGCACAACTGAGCACTCTTCCTGCAGCAGTGCTCCTGACCTAGTGTGGACCTGCCTCACAAAGCAAGCAGGGCCACCCTGGGGGCTTGGCTTAGGCTGATGCAAATGCTGGACTGAGCACAGGAAACTGGCCAGACTCTCATGCAGTTCCAGTCTGCTATCTCTGCCTTCATTCCAGAGTAGGTAAGCATGTCTGCGCTCTTCAGGAGTGGAGTCTGGGTTTCTTACAACCCTCCTGGTAGTCCCTCTGGTTTTCTAATCAGCTACGTGGACTGATCTTCCCAGTGCTGGACTACAGGGCTAGGGTGCTGAATACATAGCTCTAACTGCTCACTCCTCAGGGAGGATTCCTAAACCCATGGAATACCCCTCCTCTTCTGTGTCCTCTCCCAGGGTCACAAGTCTCAACCTGATAGCTTCTCTTCCCTTCCTGCCCAATTCCACGTATATGTTTGTTACAGCCTTAGTTGTTTAAGAATCTTTCTGCCAATCTCCAGTTCATTTTTAGTAAGAACTGCTCCATGTGTGGTTATATTTTCAGTGTGTTTCTGTGGGGAGGTGAGCTCTGTGTCCTCCTGCTCAGCCATCTTTATCTGTCCCCCTGAATAGTTTTAGATTTATAGAAAGATTGTGAAGGTGGTACAGAGTGCCCATACACTGTAACAGAGACCTATACAGTGCACTTACACAGTAATAGTGTCCTTCCTTTATCATTAGAATCTAACATTATTAGCATCTAATATGGTATATATTTTACAATTAATGAGCCTTATTATTAAAGTCTATCAAGGCTGTATATTGTCACCCTGCTTATTTAACTTGTATGCAGAGTACATCATGAGAAATGCTGGACTGGATGAAACACAAGCTGGAATCAAGATTGCCAGGAGAAATATCAATAACCTCAGATACACAGATGACAGAAAGCAAAGAACTAAAGAGCCTCTTGATAAAAGTGAAAGATGAGAGTGAAAAAGTTGGCTTAAAACTCAACATTCAGAAAACTAAGATCATGGTATCTGGTCCCATCACTTCATGGCAAATAGATGGGGAAACAGTGGAAACAGTGATGGACTTTATTTTGGGGGGCTCCAAAATCTCTGCAGATGGTGACTGCTGCCATGAAATTAAAAGATCCAACCAGTCCATCCTAAAGGGAAATCAGTCCTGAATATTCATTGGAAGGACTGATGCTAAAGCTGAAACTCCAATCCTTTGGCCACATGATGCGAAGAACTGACTGTTTTGAAGAGACCCTGATACTGGGAAAGATTGAAGGTGGGAGGAGAAGGGGATGACAGAGGATGAGATGGTTGGATGGCATCATCAACTTGATGGACATGAGTTTGAGTAAACTCCGGGAGTTGGTGATGGACAGGGAGGCCTGGCATGCTGCAGTCCATGGGGTCTCAAAGAGTCGGACAAGACCGAGTAACTGAAATGAACTAATACTTTATTCATGGGCTTCCCTGGTGGCTCAGACTGTAAAGAATCTGCCTGCAATGCAGGAGACCTGGCTTTGATCCCTGGGTTGGGAAGATCCCCTGGAGAACCACGTGGCAACCCACTGTAGTATTCTTGCCTGGAATTCCATGGACACAGGAGCCTTGGAGGACTGCAGTTCATGGGGTTGCAAAAATCAAACATGACCGAGCGATTTTTCACTTTCTTACTTTATGTATATTTCCTTAGTTTCTACTTAATGCTCATATTCTGTTCTGGGATCCCATGCAGAATACTATATTTAATTGTCATGTCTCCTTAAGCTCCTCTAGATTATGATAGTTTCTGACTTGTTTTTGATGAACTGGATAGCTTTCAGGAGTACTGGTTATGTATTGTGTAAACTCTCTCTCATTTGGGATTTTTTTTTTTTTTAATGAACAGACTGGGGTTATGGACTTACTGAGGTAAACTGCCATTTTCATCACATATCAAGGGTGTATGATATCATTATAACTGCTATCGATGTGAATGCTATCATCTAGCTTAGGTAGCATTAATTAGAGTTTAACTTCTGTAAAGTTACTCCACACAGCCACTTTTGAGAGGAACACACCTTTCCAAACTGTACTCTTTGTAAGGAAGTGATGATGCACAGCCCATACTTAAGGGGTGAAGAGTTGTGCTCCACTTTATTGGGTATTCTGCATAAGAGACTTGTCTGAGCAAATGAACATACACACACACACATATGCAAGACTTGTCTCTTCCTTCTCATTTGTTTGTTCAATCATTTATCTCAGTATGGACTCATGCATATTTATTTATACTGTGAATTATAGTCTAATACTGCATTATTTATTTTCCTACTTAAATTATTTTGGCTTTAGCCACTGGGAGTTCACTCAGTTGTCTCCTCTGTCCCTTAGAGGGACATTGTTTTATATTTGATTGTTTTATATTTGATCACGTCCTTACTTTGTGGCACTAGAAGATGCTGCAGTCTTGTATTCTGTCTTCTCCAGTCCTAGAATCACTCATTTCTCCAATGACCTCTAGTTCCTTTTATTGGAGAATGTTAATAAAAACCAAGATCTGGATTCTGGGAAGACTGTCTAATTTTTGTAATAATAGTTTTCTCTATCTGACTGAAGGGACTTTCATGTCTATAGACTGGTACGTGTCTATTTTACCAGTGGATATCTGGGTCATTTAAATGTGTTTTGAATAAGTCACTTAAAGAAGAGCATCAGGCTAAGTAATATTCTAGTTTCCATCGAATAATTGAGGCAAACAGTACAACTGGGAGTTTAAATGTATGCAGACTCTAGATGTTTAGAATCAATCAACATTAGAGCTGTGCTTCTCAGACTTTAATGTGAATGCTAATCACTTGGGCATCATTTAAAATGCAGTTTTTCATTCAGTGGGTCTGGAGTGTGACCTGAGATTTTGCATTTCTAACACTTTTCCTGGTGATACCACACTTTTATGGTAAGACCTTAGCGCAGGGGATGGCTTTTTTTTTTCCTCTGTAAAGGGCTGGATGATAAATATTTTAGGATTTGTGGGCCATGCAGTCTTTGTGACAACTATTCAACTCCACTGTTACAGAACTGTATGTGAAACATGGAGAATAAGTATCGCTGCATTTTGATGAAACTTTATGAACAGTGACATGTAAATTTAATGTAATTTTCACCTGTCACAGAGTATTAAGGTAAAGGCTGTTCTTAACTCTAGGGCTATACAAAACAGGTGGCAGGCCATAGTTAGATGACTCTGTCTTGAGCATTTATTCCCAAACCTAGTCACATTATTAGCATCTTCAGCTAGGTAGTTTTAAGAACAGGTGTCCAGATTTTATACCACGGGTGTGCCACGATCAGTGTACTTAACAAGCTCTATATGTGATTGTGATGCACAGCCCGGTTGGAGAACCACTGCTGCAGAGGGCTTTGCATAGCTTTCCCATCATAACCACTTTTTCTCTGCTTGCACACTTCTAATGAGAGGAAGCTTATCACCTGGCAGGTAGATCATCCCATTTATGAACCTCTAATAATTGTGGGAGTGCTTTTCCTACCACTGAGGCTCAGTTTGTCTCCTTCACTGCTGCAGAGGGCTTTGCATAGCTTTCCCATCATAACCACTTTTTCTCTGCTTGCACACTTCTAATGAGAGGAAGCTTATCACCTGGCAGGTAGATCATCCCATTTATGAACCTCTAATAATTGTGGGAGTGCTTTTCCTACCACTGAGGCTCAGTTTGTCTCCTTGTTCAGTTCAGTTCAGTTCAGTCACTCAGTCATGTCCAACTCTTTCTGACCCCATGGACTGCAGCACGCCAGGCTTCTCTGTCCATCACCAACTCCCGGAGACTGCTCAAACTCATGTCCATCGAGTTGGTGATGCCATCCAACAGTTTCATCCTCTGTCGTCCCCTTCTCCTCCCACCTTCAATCTTTCCCAGCATCAGGGTCTTTTCCAATGAGTCAGTTCTTCACACTGGGTGGCTGAAGTACTGGGAGTTTCAGCTTCAACATCGGCCTTTCCAAAGAGCACCTAGGACCAAACTCCTTTAGGATGGACTGGTTGTATCCCCTTGCAGTCCAAGCGATTCCCAAGAGTCCTCTTCAACAACACAGTTCAAAAGCATCAATTCTTCAGTGCTCAGCTTTCTTTATAGTCCAACTCTCATATCCATACATGACCACTGGAAAAACCATAGTTTTGATTAGACGGACTTTTGCTGGCAAAGTAATGTATCTGCTTTTTAATAAGCCATCTATGTTGTTTTTGCCAAGAAAATGCACTGGTCATAGCAAACACCCTCTTCCAACAACACAAGAGAAGACTCTACAGGTGGACATCACCAGATGGTCAACACTGAAATCAGATTGATTATATTCTATGCAGCCAAAGATGGAGAAGCTCTATACAGTTAACAAAAACAAGACCAGGAGCTGACTGTGGCTCAGATCATGAACTCCTTATTACCAAATTCAGACTTAAATTGAAGAAATAGGGAAAACTGCTAGACCAGTCAGGTATGACCTAAATCAAATCCCTTATGATTATACAGTGGAAGTGAGAAATAGATTTAAGGGCCTAGATCTGATAGATAGAGTGCCTGATGAACTATGGAATGAGGTTCGTGACATTGTACAGGAGACAGGGATCAAGACCATCCCCATGGAAAAGAAATGCAAAAAAGCAAAATGGCTGTCTGGAGAGGCCTTACAGATAGCTGTGAAAAGAAGAGAAGTGAAAAGCAAAGGAGGAAAGGAAGGATATAAGCATCTGAATGAAGAGTTCCAAAGAATAGCAAGAAGAGATAAGAAAGCCTTCTTCAGCGATCAATGCAAAGAAATAGAGGAAAA
>SJYX01011491.1:128044-164513 GCA_006410675.1 Oreotragus oreotragus
TGTGTGTGTGTGTGTGTGTGTGTGTGTGTGTACACGCACTATACATACATCCACACAGAGAGAGCGAGAGTAGAAGAGAGAGAGAGAATGCTCCATTAAGCAAATCCTCGTTAGTTAGCCAGTACAAACATAGACCTATTTTTCAGTCTCTATGGGGTCCCAGTTTTCTAATCTCTGTCCTTTAATGTGTTCCAACCACCACCTTACATGAAATGTGCCCTAAAGCAGATATGATAATTTTACAGAGGCTGGATTCCATGATCTTTTCTGTTCTCAACAGGTGTCAAGAACTATAAAGGATTTGAGATTTACCCTGCTTGCAAGCTCACATGTTAATCTACCACAGTTTTGTGAGTACTGGCAGAAGACATGAGACTCGGATCAGAGACAGAAAGTAGTTACTACCCACAATAGAAATAGCCTGAGTATCAGTATTTGCACTGGTTCTCACAGGCAATGTGAATAGGGTCAGATAATACATTCGGAAGCGATAGGCTGCCCACTCCAGCTAGTATTCTTGGGCTTTCCTGGTGGATCAGATGGTAAAGAATCCACCTGCAATGCGGGCAAGCTGGGTTCGACCCCTGGGTTGGAAAGATCCCATGGAGGAGGGCATGGCAACCCACTCCAGTATTCTTGCCTGGAGAATCCCCATGGACAGAGGAGCCTGTGTGGCTACAGTCCATGGGGGTCACAAAGAGCTGGACATGACTGAGGGATTAAGCACAGTTAGGCAGGAGAGTAAACCTGAGTTTTGATAACTCAGAATCGTTTATAACTTAGAATCTTTTAATCTTTTATACCGAGTTTTGATAACTCAGACTGCATTATGCTCTGGAGAGAGATAGCATCTTTATCTTTTTTTCTATAATGTGATATTATAGTAAGTAAAGGGCCAAACAGTAAGTATTTTAGATTTTCTTGGCCAAATACAGTATCATTTGCATATGCTTCTTAACTTTGTCTTGTAACATTAACAATTTAGAAGCCAGTTTAACTCACAGGACATTCAGAAATAGGCTACAGGCTGAATTAGGCCCACTAGCAATCATTTGGCAATTTCTACTAAAGCAAATGAACAAACCAAAAAAAAACCCCAAACTTGTCAGCTGCCCAGGAGAGAAACCCATCTCTTTCCTAGGCCCTTCACAATACAATAAGCCATGAAAAGGTAGTCCAAAATGAGAACAGTTAGTGCCTTCCTTTCTCCAAAAACATGCAGCAACATGAGAGACCATGGAAAATTAACTCTAAGTAATGTCTGCCTCTGTCAGTCAGACATTACTTTCTACGTCAATTTCTACACTGTCTTGATTTCTGGTGAATTTTTCCATGAGTTTGCCGCTTCATAAGCAACTCTGATTAACCTAAACTACAAAACTGGGACCTAGTTTGTTCAGGTGTCTTGTATAGCATTTACTTCAGGTTGTAACCAAAATAAATCCAAGCAGTCTTCAATTTCTACACTGTCTTGATTTCTGGTGAATTTTTCCATGAGTTTGCCGCTTCATAAGCAACTCTGATTAACCTAAACTACAAAACTGGGACCTAGTTTGTTCAGGTGTCTTGTATAGCATTTACTTCAGGTTGTAACCAAAATAAATCCAAGCAGTCAAGGCTAAGAGTGTATCTAAAATATTTTATTCAATGCCCATTTGTAGTAGATTAACTGTCAGTGAAGAAAGTATATTTCAAACAATCTTCATGCTATCAATAAATCACTAATTTCACTAATGAAAACCCATTTTTGACATTCTGCTAATTAGCTAAATGTCTTGTGTGCTCAGAGACAATGATAGCTGAAGTGCTCATAATAACCTCCCCTGGATAGTGATTTTTCTGATACAAAGCTTGTTGACCACTTCTGAGGTAAAGATTCTTNGTGGGGTGGGAGGTGGGAGGGTGGTTCATGTTTGGGAGTTCGTGTACACCCGTGGCAGATTCATGTCAATGTATGCCAAAACCAATAGAGTACTGTAAAGTAAAATAAAGTAAAATGGATGCTCTAAAAAAAAAAAAAAAAAAAAGAAATATAAATTACAGAGAAAAGCTAACCTTGAAAAAAAAGGCTAAATATTGAGGACACACAAATCCTAATTGCAAAATTCATTACAAATCTACAATAATCAATATAGTGTGATATAGGCATAAGGATAAATGTATAGATCAAAGGGACAG
Source organism: Oreotragus oreotragus (assembly GCA_006410675.1). Lineage (NCBI taxonomy): Eukaryota > Metazoa > Chordata > Mammalia > Artiodactyla > Bovidae > Oreotragus > Oreotragus oreotragus. Next base: position 130,223 of record SJYX01011491.1, read on the forward strand.
AATTAAGATCCAGAAATAAACTTTTATATTTACAGTCAATGCTAGGGTAAATTCAGTGAGGGAAGAACAGTCTTTTTTTTTATCAAATGGAACTGGGTCAATAGACTAACTTATGCAAAAGAATAGAAGTGGATTCCTGTCAAACATCATATTTAAAAATTAACTCAAAATGGATTAAAGAACTAAATGTAAGAAATAAAACTCTTAGAAGAAAACATAAGGATCATTTTCATGATCTTGGATTAAGCAGTGGTTTCTCGGATGCACATCTGAGATGCATCTGAGAATGCCCAAAAGTATGGACAACAAAAGAAAAAGCAGATAAATTAAATATAAAAGTTTTACACTTTGTTCAAATAATACCATTAAGGATGTAAGAAACAACTCAGAGAACTAAAAAAAATAGTTTGAAATTTTATAAATAAAAAGAGACTTGAATCTAGAATATGCACAAAAGAAACTACACATTTCTTCAGAGATATGCAAATGGCCAATAACATAAAAAGATAACCAAAATTATTCACCTTCAGGGAAATGAAAATAAAAACCACAATGAGGCCACTCACATCCACAAAGATGGCTAAAAATCAAAAAGACAATAGTAAGTGTTGCCAAGGACAAAGAGAAATCAGAATCCTCAGACAGTACTGTTCAGAATATAAAATAATACATCTGCTTTTGAAAACCGTCTGACCGTTCCTCAGAAACTTAAAAACAGAATTATCATATGACTCTGTATGTATACCTCACTCCTTGGAATACACCTATGAGAAATAAAAATATATATATATACAAAATCTTGAACACACATGTTTATAGTACATCTCCATCTAAGTGATATAAATAAAATATAGATTATCTATATAATAGAGTATATTCAACTATAAGAATAATAAAGTACTAATACATACAGCAACATGGATAAACTCTTTGAAAACATTATTCTAAGTAGAGGAAGTCAGTCACAAAAGATCTTATAATTCATTAAAATTCATTTCATTAATATGAAATGTTTAGAACAGATAAATCTATACACTGAGAAAGCCCATAGATTCTGATTTTCACTATATTGATTCTTCCAATCCATGAACATGGTATANATATTCTTGCCTCCTTTGTCAAAGATAAGGTGTCCATAGGTGGATTTACCTCTGGGCTTTCTATTTTATTCCATTGATCTATATTTCTATCTTTGTGTCAGTACCATACCATCTTGGTGACTATGGCTTTGTAGTATAGTCTGAAGTCAGGCAGGTTGATTCCTCCAGTTCCATTCTTCTTCCCCAATATTGCTTTAGCTATTTGAGGTACTTTGTGTTTCCATACAAATTGTGAAATTATTTGTTCTAATTCTGTGAAAAGTGCCTTTGGTAGCTTGATAGGGATTGCATTGAATCTATAGATTGCTTTGGGTAGTATACTCATTTTCATTATATTGATTCTTCTGATCCATGAACATGGNCACTTGTTAAAGAGATTGTCTTTTCTCCATTGTATATTCTTGCCTCCTTTGTCAAAGATAAGGTGTCCATAGGTGTGTGGATTTACCTCTGGGCTTTCTATTTTATTCCATTGAACTATATTTCTATCTTTGTGCCAGTACCATACCATCTTGGTGACTGTGGCTTTGTAGTATAGTCTGAAGTCAGGCAGGTTGATTCCTCCAGTTCCATTCTTCTTTCCCAATATTGCTTTAGCTATTTGAGGTACTTTGTGTTTCCATACAAATTGTGAAATTATTTGTTCTAATTCTGTGAAAAGTGCCTTTGGTAGCTTGATAGGGATTGCATTGAATCTATAGATTGCTTTGGGTAGTATACTCATTTTCATTATATTGATTCTTCTGATCCATGAACATGGTATATTTCTCCATCTATTTGTGTCCTCTTTAATTTCTTTCATCAGCGTTTTATAGTTTTCTATATAGGTCTTTTGTTTATGTAAATTTATTCCTAAGTATTTTATTCTTTATCACAATGGTGAATGGGATTGTTTCCTTAATTTCTCTTTCTATTTTCTCACTGTTAGTGTATAAGAATGCATGTGATTTCTTTGTATTAACTTTATATCCTGCAAGTTTACTATATTCATTGATTAGTAATTTTCTGGTGGTGTCTTTAGGGTTTTCTTTTTAGAAGATCATTGTCATCTTCAAACAGAGAGTTTTACTTCTTGGTTTCCAATTTGGATTCTTTTTATTTCTTTTACTTCTTTGATTGCTGTGACTAAAACTTCCAAAACTATGTTGAATAGTAGAGAGTGGGCAACTTTGTCTTGTTCCTGACTTCAGGGGAAATGCTTTAAATTTTCCACCATTGAGGATAATGTTTGCTGTGGGTTTATCATATATGGCTTTTATTGTGTTGAGGTATGTTCCTTCTATGCCTGCTTTCTGGAGAGTTTTTATCATAAATGGGTGTTGAATTTTATCAAAGGCTTTCTCTGCATTTATTGAGATAATCATATGGTTTTATCCTTCAATTTGTTAATGCGGTGTATCACATTGATTGCTTTGCAAACATTGAAGAATCGTTGCATCCCTGGGATAAAGCCCACTTGGCCGTGTGTATGATCTTTTTAATTTGTTGTTGGATTCTGTTTGCTAGAATTTTGTTGAAGATTTTTGCATCTATGTCCATCAGAGATATTGGCCTGTAGTTTTCTCTTTTTGTGTGGCATCTTTGTCTGGTTTTGGTATTAGGGTGATGGTTGCTTCATAGAATGATTTTGGGATTTTTACCTTCCCTTGCAACTTTCTGGAAGAGTTTGAGTTCGATATGTGATAGCTCTTCTCTAAATTTTTTGTAGAATTCACCTGTGAAGCTGGTTCCTCCTGGGCTTTTGTTTGTTGGAAGATTTTTGATTACAGTTTCTATTTGTGTGCTTGTTATATGTCTGTTAAGATTTTCTATTTCTTTCTGGCTCAGTTTTGGAAAGTTAAACTTTTCTAATAATTTGTCCATTTCTTCCAAGTTGTCCATTTTATTGGCATATAGTTGCTGATAGTAGTCTCTTATGATCCTTTGTATTTTGTGTTGTCTGTTGTGATTTCTCCATTTTCATTTCTAATTTTGTTGATTTGATTCTTCTTCTGTTTTTTTCTTGATGAGTCTGGCTAATGGTTTGTCTATTTTATTTATCTTCTCAAAGAACCAGCTTTTAATTTTGTTGCTTTTTGCTATAGTCTTTGTTTCTTTTTCATTTATTTCTGCTCTAATTTTTATTATTTCTTTCCTTCTACTAACCCCGGAGTTCATTTCTTCTCTTTCTAGTTGCTTTACATGTAAAATTAAGTTATTAATTGATTTTTCTCTAGTTTCTTGAGGTAAGATTATATTGCTATGAACTTTCCCCTTAGCACTGCTTTTACTGAATCCCATAGATTTTGGGTTGTCGTGTTTCCATTTTCATTTGTTTTTATGCATATTTTGATTTCTTCCATGATTTTGTTGGTTATTCAGAAGTGTGTTATTTATCCTCCATATGTTTGTATTTTTAATAGTTTTTTCCTGTAGTTGATATCTAATCTTACCACACTGTGATCTGAAAAGACACATGAAATAATTTCAATTTCTTTGAATTTACTAAGGCCAGATTTATGGCCCAGGATGTGATCTATCCTGTAGAATGTTTCGTGTGCACTTGAGAAAAAGGTGAAATTCATTGTTTTGGGGTGAAATGTCCTATAGATATCAATTGGGTCTAACTGGTCCATTGTACTAATTAAAGTTTGTGTTTCCTTGCTAATTTTCTGCTTGGTTGATCTATCCATGAGTGTGAGTGGGTATTAAAGTCTCCCACTATTATTGTGTTACTGTTAGTTTCCCCTTTCACACTTGTTAGCATTTGCCTTGCATATTGAGGTGCCTCTATGTTGGGTGCATATATATTTATAATTGTTATATCTTCTTCTTGGATTGATCCTTTGATCATTATGTAGTGTCCTTCTTTGTCTCTTTTCACAGCCTTTGCTTTAAAGTCTATTTTATCAGCTATGAGTATTGCCACTCCTGCTTTCTTTTGGTCTCTATTTGCATGATATATCTTTTTCCAGCCTTTCACTTTCAGTCTGTTNCCCCCCCCCCCCTTTTTTTTGTCTTCTTCTTCTGGAACTCCTATGATTTGAACGTTGGAGTGTTTAATGTTGTCACAGAGGTCTCTGAGATTGTCCTCATTTCTTTTAATTCTTTTTTCTTTTTCCCTCTCTGCTTCATTTATTTCCACCATTCTATCTTCTACCTCACTTATCCTGGCTTCTGCCTCAGTTATTCTACTGTTGGTTCCCTCAGAGTGCTTTTGATCTCAGTTATTGCATTATTCATTATTGATTGACTCTTCTTTATTTCTTCTAGGTCCTTGTTAAACATTTCTTGCATCTTCTCAATCCTTGTCTCTAATCTATTTATCTGTAACTCCATTTTGTTTTCAAGATTTTGGATCATCTTTACTATCATTATTCTGAATTGACTCTCATCTCCTTCTCTTTTGTTTGGTTTGGTGGGCATTTATCTTGTTCCTTTACCTACTGAATATTTTTCTGCCTTTTCCTTTTGTTTAGATTGTGTTTGGGGTGCCCTTTCTATAGGCTGGAAGTTTGTGGTTCCTCTTATTGTGGAGCCTGCTGCCTGTGGATGGCGTTGGACTAGTGACTCTCTATCTCCTTCTCTTTTGTTTGGTTTGGTGGGCATTTATCTTGTTCCTTTACCTACTGAATATTTTTCTGCCTTTTCCTTTTGTTTAGATTGTGTTTGGGGTGCCCTTTCTATAGGCTGGAAGTTTGTGGTTCCTCTTATTGTGGAGCCTGCTGCCTGTGGATGGCGTTGGACTAGTGGCTTGTCAAGGTTTCCTGGTTAGGGGGGCTTGTGTCTGTGTTCTGGTGGGTGGAGCTGGATCTCTTCTCTCTGGAGTTCAATTAAATGTCCAGTAGTGAGTTTTGGGGTGTCTGTAGGTTTGGTATGGCTTTGGGAAGCTTGTCTTTTAATGCTTATTGTTGTGTTCCTGCTTTGGTGGAGAATTAGCATGATATGTTGCTCTGGAACTTGTTGGCTCTTGGGCGGAGCTTGGTTTCAGTGTAGGTATGGAGGCTTTTGGANGTAGTGAGTTTTGGGGTGTCTGTAGGTTTGGTATGGCTTTGGGAAGCTTGTCTTTTAATGCTTATTGTTGTGTTCCTGCTTTGGTGGAGAATTAGCATGATATGTTGCTCTGGAACTTGTTGGCTCTTGGGCGGAGCTTGGTTTCAGTGTAGGTATGGAGGCTTTTGGATGAGCTCTTGTCTATTAGTGTTCCCTGGAATCAGGAGTTCTCTGATGTTCTCAAGTTTTAGAGTTAAGCCTCCTGCCTCTGGCTTTCAGTCTTTTTCTGAAGGCTCAAGATTTCTCCATCCATACAACACAAATAATTAAACATCTAGGTTAATGGTGAAATAATTCTCCACAGCGAGGGACACTCAGGGAGGTTCACAGAGTTACATGGAGAAGAGAAGAGGGAGGAGGGAGATAGAGGTGACCAGGGGGAGAAGAGGGGGAGTCAAAAGGGGAGAGACCAATCTAGCCAGTAATCAGTTCCCTAAATGTTCTCCACAGCCTGGAACACTCAGAGATTCACAGAGTTAAGTAAGCAGGGTGACAATATACAGCCTTGACGTACTCCTTTTCCTATTTGGAACCAGTCTGTTGTTCCATGTCCAGTTCTAACTGTTGCTTCCTGACCTGCATATAGGTTTCTCAAGAGGCTAGTCAGGTGGTCTGGTATTCCCATCTCTTTCAGAATTTTCCACAGTTTATTGTGATCCACACAGTCAAAGGCTTTGGCATAGTCAAGAAAGCAGAAATAGATGTTCTTCTGGAACTATCTTACTTTTTCCATGATCCAACAGATGTTGGCAATTTGATCTCTGGTTCCTCTGCTTTTTCTAAAACCAGCTTGAACATCTGGAAGTTCACGGTTCACGTATTGCTGAAGCCTGGCTTGGAGAATTTTGAGCATTATTTTACTAGCATGTGAGATGAGTGCAATTGTCCCTTCCATCCCAGGAAGGGAATCTTAAAAAAGAGAGAAGTTTCCAAGCACCAGGAAACACTCCCATTGGTGAGTCTGTGGCAAGCCTTGGAACCACAAAGTAAAGGCAAATAATGTCTCTGCTTTTCAATATGCTATCTCGGTTGGTCATAACTTTCCTTATGAGGGCAACATAACCGGCAGGAAAAATAAATAAATAATTAAACCCCACAGGTTACGTGCCCACCGGTAATTCTCCCAGTGGAGAAGCAGTGCAGACGCCTGCATCCCCACTAGCAAGCGGGGACTGAGCAGGGAGGTGCGGGCTGCATTGCTTAGAGTAAGGACCAGGCCTGAATGCCCTGAGGGCAAGCTGAGGGAACTAACTTGGGATAGCAAACCAGACTGTGGGATAGCTACCACACAACAAGCCCTAACCTAAGACACCGCCAGGCCTGCTCAGAGAACAAAGGACCAAGCAGAGCTGGCCAGCTACAGACCGGACCATCCCCCTCCAGTGACAGGCAGGCAAGGGCAACCAGAGCTGGAAGTGGGCAATCGCGGCCCCCAGAGAGGCATTATCTACCAAGTTGCAAGCAGGCTTCATTGCTAACCAAGACTTCTTGGGATTCTGGACAGTCAACATCCACCTGAGAAGGTGCGCCAGGTGTACACCCAGGGAAACCAAGCAGCAGGAATGGGGGAGGCGGTAAGTCACAGCAACCCCGCTCACTAAATACCCTGTCTCTTATACACATCTAGATGTGTATAAGAGACAGGAGTTGGGGAGAACAGACTTCCCCTGAGAAACAGCTCTGGCATTAGCTCTCTCCTTTAGAGGCTGGCCAGATGAAGGCATCCTTCCTCAGCTGTGACACACGGTCAAGACAGGTACCCCCTTAACTCCCTCTGCTGGTCATCTGAGCTGCTCAGACCTGGGAAGGGCACAAAACACAGGCCCAACCGAGTCTGCACCTTTGAGGAGTACCCGAGTACCTGAACCTGAGTAACTTAGACCTGGAAGGTGCATACAACCCAGGGCCGGCCTCAGACTGTTCCCAGCAAAGCAACCTAGAACCTAAGCAGTGTAGACAGGGAAAGCACACACGCCGTGAGTGGGGTCAAACCCAGTGTGGCCAAGAGACTGCAAGCACACGCCAGTGTTATTTGTTTGCAGCGTCCCTCCCTCCCCACAGCATGACTGAACGAGTGAGCCTAAAAAAGTTTCACCACCGCCCCCTTGTGTCAGAGCGGAAATTAAGACACTGAAGGGACCAGCAAACAGAAGAAGGTAAAACAGAGGGAACTTCCTTGGAAGTGACAGGTGCAATAGATTAAAACCCTGTAGTTAGTACCAACTACAGAGGAAAAGGCCTATAGATCTTGAGAAATATAAGCCACATCAAGGAACTATCTAAAAATGAACTGACCCCACACTGCCCACAATAACACCAGAGAAAGTCTTAGATATATTTTTACTATTTTTTCTATCATTCTTTAATTTTTTAATTTTTTTTCTATTTTTAAGTCCTCTATTACTCCGTTAATTTTCATTTTTATAACCTACTATTACTTTCCAAAAAAGAGAGAGAGACCCTATTTTTTAAAGCAAACTTCACATATATATAAAATTTTTCCGACTTTGTTTTTTTTATCTTTAATATTGTATTTTTGAAAATCCAACCTCTACTCTAGATTTTTAATCTTTGCACCTTTAAGAACCCAATTTTCAGTACCCATTTTTACTTAGGAGCAAGATTACTGGCTTTACTGCTCTCTCCTCCTTTGGACTCTCCTTTTTCTTGACCAGGTCGCCTCTATCTCCTCCCTGCCTCTTCTCTTCTCTACCCAACTCTGTGAATCTCTTTGTGTGTTCTGGATGGTGGAGAACACTTAGGGAACTGATTACTGGCTGGATCTGTCTCTCTCCTTTTGATTCCCTCCTTTATCCTTCTGGCCACCTCTGTCTGCTTCTTTCCTCTTCTCTTCTCTGTATCTCTCCATGAACATCTCTGAGCGGTCCAGACTGTGGAGCACACATAAGGAATTGAAAACTGGCTAGCTTGCTCTCTCCTCTTTTGATTCCACCTCATCTCATGCTGGTCACCTCTATCTCCCTCCTCCCTCTTCTCTTCTGCATGTAACTCTGTGAACCTCTCTGGATGGCCTTCACTTTGGAGAAACTTTTCATTTTTAACCTAGATATTTTATCAGTGGTGCTGTATAGATGGAGAAGTCTTGAGGCTACTGTAAAAATAAGACTGAAAACCAGAAGCAGGAGGCTGAAGTCCAAATCCTGAGAACACCAGAGAATTCCTGACTCCAGGTAACATTAATCGACAGGAGCTCATCAAACGCCTCCATACCTACACTGAAACCAAGCACCACCCCAGGGCCAAAAAGTTCCAGAGTAAGACATACCATGCAAATTCTCCAGCAACACAGGAACATAGCCCTGAGCTTCAATATACAGGCTGCCCAAAGTCACTCCAAACCCACTGACATCTCATAACTCATTACTGGACACTTCATTGCACTCCAGAGAGAAGAAATCCAGCTCCAAACACCAAAACACAAACAGAAGCTTCCCTAACCAGGAAACCTTGACAAGCCACCTGTAGAACCCCACCCACAGTGAAGAAACTTCACAATAAAGAGAACTCTACAAACTGCCAGAATACAGAAAGGCCACCCCAAACACAGCAATATAAAAAAGATGAAAAGACAGAGGAATACCCAGCAGGTAAAGGAACAGGATAAATGCTCACCAAACCAAACAATAGAGGAAGAGATAGGGAATCTTCCTGATAAAGAATTCTGAATAATGATACTGAAAATGATCCAAAATCTTGAAAACAAAATGGGATCACAGATAAATAGCCTGGAGACAAGGACTGAGAAAATGCAAGAAAGGTTTAACAAGGACCTAGAAGAAATTTTAAAGGAGTCAATATATAATGAATAATGCAATAAATGATATCAAAAACACTCTGGAGGGAAGAAATAGTAGAACTGTCTCTTATACACATCTGGCATTCAGGCCTGGTCCTTATCCTAAGGACCGATGATGCCACCCGTACCTCACTGTCCAGCCCCGGCTCACTGGTGGCAGATGCGAGGGTCTGGGCTACTTCACTGGCAGTTGTGGTTAGCTGCCTATTCTGTGGGGTTTTTTTTTTTTTTTTTCCTCCCAGTTATGTTGCTCTCTGAGATTCCAAAACTCCCCATGGACCTGCCTGTGAAAGGGTTTCCTGTTTGGAAACTTCTTCACAACTCCCTCCCCAGGACAGGTCTTTGCCCCTAACTCTTTTGTCTTTCTTTTTGTCTTTTATATTTTGTCCTGCCTCCTTTTGAAGAGAGGGGGCTTCCTTTCTGGGTGACTGGTATCCTCTGCCAGCGTTCAGAAGTTGTTTTGTGGAAGTTGCTCAGCATTCAGATGATCTTTTGATAAATTTGTGGGGGAGAAAGTGGTCTCCTCATCCTATTCCTCTGCCATCTTGGGACCACCCCCTTACCAGTGATTTTTTTTTTTACTATAATTCTCTTACAATGACTCAGACAGCATTCATGAACTACAGTAAACAATACATCAATACACATATTACTTTTGTCCAGAAAAATAAGCAACACATATGTTACACAGAAGATATTTATCAGTTGATAAACCATTTGATTACAAAATAAGAGCATACATTTTGGCAGAAATTAATATGTGGTGATTTAGGTTGGTCAGAGCTGATAAAGCCATGCTCCACTCACAGGCAGACTCTAAAGCTAATTGAGTTTTATCAAGTTGACTCAGTAATGCTGGAGTACATCATGAAATACTTGAAAGCAGCTGTTACAACATATTTCAATTCCCTGGAAACCTTTTTTTTTTTTTACTATAATTCTCTTACAATGACTCAGACAGCATTCATGAACTACAGTAAACAATACATCAATACACATATTACTTTTGTCCAGAAAAATAAGCAACACATATGTTACACAGAAGATATTTATCAGTTGATAAACCATTTGATTACAAAATAAGAGCATACATTTTGGCAGAAATTAATATGTGGTGATTTAGGTTGGTCAGAGCTGATAAAGCCATGCTCCACTCACAGGCAGACTCTAAAGCTAATTGAGTTTTATCAAGTTGACTCAGTAATGCTGGAGTACATCATGAAATACTTGAAAGCAGCTGTTACAACATATTTCAATTCCCTGGAAACCTCTTCCCACTCAAAAGGCCACATATCATGAGGGACTATTCTAGTCTGTATTCTAGAAACATATATACCTGGTTTACATACCCCAAACTTGACAAATGTATTTCTCATTAGCACAGGACTAACAACCAGTAAAATGAAAACTAGAAATTATTAACCATACAATACAGGACAATTTAATATTTGAGACTAAAAGATACAGTAACAAAGGTCCCCTGTTGCGATTACCAGAAACATATGCACAATCTGTAGAGAAATATTTACAAGGTCATGGGCTAGGTTACAGATGGACCGGCATAATGTTACCATAGGAATCAACTAAAATAGATTTCTCTGCAGGGAATCTTGACAGCAGCATAGTTAAAAGCAACAACTCCTGTATATCCATTTAGTATAGCAATTTTGGTCATATATGAGACCTCTCAGAGTGACAAAAATGCAATGAATAGGCTTTTCGCAGTGCAAATGTGGAAATAGGCTTTCCTAATACTTCTGTAGTCAACAGTATAATAGCAAGACAGTCTCAGTAAATGAAATTTCTGTCAGTTTTGGCTAAAGGCTTAAGAGGTGTGGTCATTATCATTCAGTGTTTGTGTTGGATTTTCTGAGTTCTGTTTAGTACTTTGTTCTCCTTTGTCTTCTTGCAGTTCTTTGCTGTTGCAGTGATTAAGGTGGAGTTTACCTCAGGCAGAGTTTGTTTAATAAACAGCTTTCTTAGGAGGCTTGTTCATCTCCAGTTTCAGAAAATGTCTATTTACAGGAGAGACCAGTTTGATGAAAGGATTGTATAGTGTATCCACCTTAAGGGGGTCTGAATAAGTGGAGCCTAGAGCATAGTTTAACATTAGCGTGCATCAGAATGATCTGTGAGCTTGTTAAAATACAGATGCTGAAGACCTTCTCAGGCTTACTCAGTCAGGCTTGCTTCTGGGATGGGACCTGGCATGTACGTGTGTATATGTGTGTGTGTATTTTTAATGAGCCACTATATAATTCTGAAATGTACTGGTTTTTGAGTACCAGTAATTAGTGTGGAAATAAGGGCAGTCAGGGATTAGAGCTATTAGTCAGTGTCCTTTGCTTCTCACATTCAATTATTGAGAAGAGGTTTCTCTGCTCCTTAGGTACCAGGTATATGATGCCCCAGGAGAGACCCAAATAGTCTTCCTTACTCATTCTCAGAACCAAGCTTGTCCCTTATGGAAGGGAATGAAAATCAAGCACCAAAGAGGAGTACCTTTAAAATAAATCATCACTTAACTTTGATCATCAACTTTTAGATGAAAAAGGTATCTATTTGCATCTTTCAAAGAAAGAAGGAAACTGTTCATGAGAGTCATCACATTTCATAAAATTGTTTTTCTTTGATTTTTTGTTGAAATACACTTGACATACATTATCTTGGTTTCAGGTGTGCTACATTCATGATGTGACATTTGAAAATAATGTAAAATACTCACTATGGTAAGTCTTGAAACCATCTGTCCCCTTATAAAGTTATTACAATATTACCGATCGTATTCCTTATGCCATATACCTACATGGATTATTTATTTTAAAATGGGAGATTGGTACCTTTTGCTTCCTTTCACCTATTGTACCCCCTCCCCTCTGGCAACTACCCATTTGTTCTCAGTACTATTCACAATAGCCAAGATATGGCTATTAGGGGTGTTGGGGTACGTAAACCTTTTCAAATATGTTTTTGTTTACTTTGGGTAGATACACAAAAATGAAAAGGCTGGATTATATGTTAGCAATATTTTAATTTTTTTGAGTAATCTCCATACTGTTTTCCATAGTGGCTGCACCAGTCCCCACCAACAGTGCATGAAGGTTCTCTTTTCTCCACATCCTCGCCAATACATGCTGCCTTTCGATAACAGACATTCTGACAGGCGTGAAGTGGCATCTCTTTGTGGTTTTGATTTGCATTTCCCTGATGATTAGTGATGCTGAGCATCCTTTCACTTACCAGTTGGCCATCTGTATGCCCTCTCTGGAAAAAAAGTCTATTCAATTCTTTCCATTTATGTTGTTTGGTTTTCGATGTTGAATTGTATGAGTTCTTTGCATATTTTTAATATTAATCACTTATCAGGTATATGATTTGCAAATATCTTCTCCCATTCATTAGGCTGCCTTTCCATTTTATTGCTAGTTTCCTTTATTATGCAAAAGCTTTTGTGTTTGATATAGTCCCATTTGTTTATTTTTGCTTCTGTTTCCCTTGCCTGAGGAGATAGGTCAGATCATTTTATAATTTTTTGCCATCTTAACTATAATGTATCTTGATGTAGATATCTTTCAGATCATCTTGTTTATGGTTCTATATCTTCCCTGAACCTAGATGTCTGTCTCCTTCCCCACATTAGGGAACTTTTCCGCTATTATTTTTTTCAAATAAGTTCTCTGTTCTTTTCTCTACCTCTTCTCCTTCTGGGATCCCTATAGTGTGAATGTTAGTATGCATGATATAATCCTAAGGGTCTCTTAAACTACCTTCCTGTCTAAAAATTTTGTTTCTTTTTCTGTTCAGCTTGGGTAATTTCCACTACTCCATCTTCCAGATCAGTGGTTCATTCCTCTGCACCATCTAATCTGTTGATTCTTTTATTATTATTATCATTTTTACTTTATTTTACTTTACAGTACTATATTGGTTTTGGCATACATTGACATGAATCCGTCATGGGTGTACATGAAGTCCCAAACATGAACCCCACCCCCCCACCCCACATCATCCCTCCAGATCATCCCCATACACCAGCCCCAAGNTTTTTACTTTGTTTTACTTTACAGTTCTGTATTGGTTTTGGCATACATTGACATGAATCCGTCATGGGTGTACATGAACTCCCAAACATGAACCCCACCCCCCCACCCCACATCATCCCTCCAGATCATCCCCATACACCAGCCCCAAACATCCTGCATTGAACATTTTCTAGGGTATTTTTTATTATGGTTATTGTATTCTGCAGCTCTATTTAGTTCTTAGCCTTTTCCAACTTTTGTTTAAATTCTCACTGTGTTTATTCATCCTTCTCCCAAATTTGTTGAACTCTTTGTGATCATTACCTTGAACTCTTCATTGGGAAGATTGCTTATCTCCACTTTATTTAGTTCTTTTATTGAGGGTTTTGTCTTGTCCATTCATTTCTCTGTTTCTTTGTTATGGCTAATTTTCTGTGTCTATTTCTACGTATCAGGTAGGTCAATTATATTTTTCCATCCAGGAGATGTGGTGGAAGCTGTTCCGTGAATCCAGCTGTATCCTCCCCTCTGATCATCAGAGCTATATGCTCTAGTATTTATAGCTTTGTGGGCTTCCTGCCCCCTTCAGTTGTGCAGGTGCTGACTACTGTGCATGCACTGGTAGGTAGGGCTGGACCCTACCGCATTGGCTGTGAGACCTTGCCTTGTGTGATAGCTATGAGCCTGCTGAGTTGGGGAAGGCAGATACACACATGGCTGGCTATATGGGCCAAGAGATCATGGGCCCAAAGGCCTGGTATTGGTTGGTCTGCTGGTAGTCTGGGCTGGGTCCCTGCAAAGCTATATGTGTGGGTCCCGGAGGATGGAGAGGTTGGTCTGGCCAGTTGGTGGGTGGATAAGCCTCTGATGCTAATATATTGGCTGGAGGGAGGTTTCCAAATGGTGTTTGACAATGTCATTATCTCTACAATAGAAAGAGCTCCCAAAATGAGTCTCACCAATGTCTCCATCTCCATCTCCAGGCAAGCTTCTAGATTGCCTCCTGCCTCTCTGACAGCTTCTCCAAGATCAGCAAGTGGGTTTAACCCAGGCTTCTTTCAAACTCTGAACTTGGAGATAGAACATGTGAGATTTTGTTCACATTCTTTAACATCAGAGTTTTCATTTCCCATAATACCCCAGCCATCCTGAATGTAAGCTCTGTTGGTTTTCTAAGCCAGATACTCTTGGGGCACATCTTCCCAGGGCAAGACCCCTAGGATGGGGAGGCTGCTGTGGGGCTCTGACATCTCACTCCTTGGGGAGGACCTCTGCAATTGTGGCATTCCTCCCATTTGTGGGTCACCACCCTGGGTTGTGAGTCCTGATTGTGCTGTGTCTCCACCTCTCCTATCCATCTCATTCCTTCTTCATGTTTTTAGATGTGGAAAATCTATAGTAGTAGTTTGCAGTCGTTCTCATAGGTAGTTGCTCTGGAAATTGTAATTTTGGTGTATCAGTGGCAGGAGGTAAGTTCAGGGTCTTCCTACCCAGCCGTCTTGGCTATACCACATTTCATAAAATTTAAAATTGAGCTACCTCACAGTATGACTTATGACCTTTCAAACATTATAGTCAAATCTTTCTATATTTCTCACAAAGGTCTTTTAACAAATTCTACAGTAGAGCAGGGCTTCCCTGCTGGCTCAGCAGTAAACGGTCCTCCTACCAATGCAGGAGACACAGGTTCAATCCCTGGGTCAGAAAGTTCCCGTGCAGGAAGAAATGGTAACCCACTCCAGCATTCCTGCCTGGAAAATCCCATAGACAGAGGAGCCTGGTGGGCTACAGTCTATGGGGTCACAGAGTCGAACACAATTGAGCACACATGCATGCATACACAATAGAGCAGGTGGTATTAAACATTCTGCAGCATGAAAGGAACAAATATCCTCATCTAGCCCTGCAGATTTCTCATTCTTATAAATATTCATTTTTGGGATTTCAGTCGGATGAGCTACCATCTTTCAAACTGGTTTGAAAGCTTAAGATACACTATTTTATAAGGCACAAGAAACCAATTTATTTTCTCTCTCTCTCGCTGACCATAAGTTTGCTTTCTAGTGGTTCTTTGATTAAGAATGATAACTCCAATACTGCATATCTGAAGACACACAGGAATTGGTCAAAGGAAACATCTGACACCTCCACTGTTTCTGACAGCATCACATGGAAGCTTCAGGATGTTTACTATAATTTACAAGCTACAGGCTTTGTAGTGATTGTGGATCTAAGATCTGATATTAGTTTATCTCTCTGCAGAAGTAGTGGCTGTAAATGGATTCTGCCTTCACTATATTGTGTGAAAAGTACAGCTCCAATCCAGTTGCTTCATTAATATCCTAGATCACAGATGACATAACAGTGTCCTGCTGGAAATGAGCATAGGATTTTTGTTTCTAAGCAAATATTACCATTAGAGATTTACAAGGTGTGAAGACAGCATTAAGAAAGCTATCCTCGATAGTTCTGCAAGTGCCTAGGCGTGTAGATTAAGTTTTGTTCTTTGTCTCAGGTTGCCTGTCCTTTGTCTCTTCACAGGTTGCCTGTTGTCTCAGACAAATGAATGAGAGGCATATTTGCATTTTCCAGATTAAAACTCAAGTCAGTAATAGCTTTGACCAGATACTGGCACAACATGGTAGTCAGGTATCAAGTTCAGTGGGCAAGCATGCCAGGTTAGTAACAGGAACATAAAGCCAAGAGGTAAATTGTTTCCAAGACCTTGGAGGCTTCAGGGGAGGGAAGCATAAAGAATGACCAGGGTCAGTAACAGCATTCCACAGGGAGGAACAAAAGCCATATCAAAAGGCTATAGGAATACAAAGTCCAGACTGCATTGCTGTGTCAGATGCTAGAGGATATAGCTGGATACCAAAGATAAGAGTCAAGGTCAGTTGGGGAAGATAAGATAGATTTTACCAAATGATTTTCTTGCTGTCTCTTCTAGATTTCCTTTGGCTTGTTGTCAGTGATAAAGCTCTTGTTCTGGATGATGTCTTAAAGACACCAAATAATTCTCCAACCCCGCTTTAACGTCTCACCACAAGGCACAAAGAATAAAACATAGAGTGTGTATTTAAGCAGTTATCATTTTTAAGTTTTATTTTTAAAACTGGCTCTCCACTTTGCATGAGGCAGGTGGACAATTTTTTAATGCAAAGCTTTGGGGAAGATAGACTCCAGATAAAATTCTACTTTGCCTTAGCTATTATGGAAACTAGTTTATATAAAAATCCCATCATATGGCTGAAAGGTTTTTACTATTACTATCATATTCAAATGTGAAAAGTCAGAGGGATTAGATGGGAATATCATTAGAGTAAGAGTCAGATGACTGGGATTCTAATCTCAGCTAAATAAAAGTATAAACTTAGGCAAACATTTAATCTTTTATATTAAAAAAATGTTAGAGTATAGATGATTGACAATATTGAGTTAGTTTCAGGTATACAGCAGTGAATCTGCTATACATATATATCCACTCTTTTTTTTTATGGATAATTTTCTTGATGCTATCTTCATACCTTGCAAATCTCTAGTGGTAATATTTGCTTAGAAATAAAGCTGAATGCTCTCAAAGTCCCAATCATATTTTTTACCAAAAAATAGGCCATTGCAGAGTATTGCTTAGAGTTCCCTGTGCCACACAGCAGGTTCTTAATAGTTATCTATTTATATAGAGTAGTGCGCATATGTCAGTCCCAGCCATTTAACTGTTTTAGACTTCAGCTTCCTCATTTACTGAAAAATGCTAATCATTCATTCATTGCCTAGTAGACGTTTAGTGAGATGAAACTGTGATAATGCACATAAATAACTTCCTATCTTTCAAAATCATTGTAATAGGTGGTAACTTTAAGTTGTTAAGAACCATAAAAAGTTAAGACTGACATTTATATTATCATTTTATACATACTCTTACAGCATCTTTCCATAAATAAGGACCCCATAGTTCTACTTGGATGAATGATTAAGCAGATTCCTCTGCCCTCTGGTAACTTACTTTCATGTAGGGAAGAGAATCATGTGTAGTGATATCTCCTGCTTGCCTCCCAAGCATCCACTTCTCCATCTCCCTCCTGCGTGATTCTGAATTTTCAGTCTGAGTGGTTCTGAGATTACTGCCTCTGCTAGTTATTATTATTGGCTTAGATCCACTTAAGGATTGCTTTTGTTGTTGTTTAGTTGCTCAGTTGTGTCTGACTCTTTGCCATCCTGTGGACTGTGGGATTTGGTAACCAAATTGAAGCTCATCTAATCAAAGTGAATCTCAGACATTTTGCTTGAAATGTTGGAATGTAGACTCTTCCTTGCTAGGCTTATACTCAAAAGATGAGAAGCCTGGTACAGCAGCAACCACAGAGACAGAGCCAAGAGCACTTTGCAACCAGCCAAAGAGA
This sequence comes from Oreotragus oreotragus, assembly GCA_006410675.1. Classification (NCBI taxonomy): domain Eukaryota; kingdom Metazoa; phylum Chordata; class Mammalia; order Artiodactyla; family Bovidae; genus Oreotragus; species Oreotragus oreotragus. The sequence continues at coordinate 147,597 of SJYX01011491.1, forward strand.
TGCAAATCGTAGAGAGGGAACCTAGTGACATCATTTCGGTTCATGATAAGAACCTTGCTATTCTCTCTCATTTCCCTAGAGATTTTGATACAAAAAGCCTGTAATCTGGGACCCCAAGGCATTTTTAAAAGTCTCTCAGAATGATCTCATTTGCATCTGGATTTGATTATTAAGGGATGGAACCAAGAGCACTTGTAGTTTTCACTACTGAATCAAAGGTTTCTTTGGGGCATGCAGTTCCAGAAATCAGATTTGTTCATAAATCTTTGTTTCTTTGAAATTAATTTGTTCTTTTGACACATTATCCTTGCACATGCATTTACAGTTCCTCTGTTCACCAATTTTACTATTTACCTAGTAATGATTGCATTTTTATGTGCTTAGTCACTCAGTTGTGTCCAGCTCTCTGCGACCCTTTAGACTGTAGCCCGCCAGGCTCCTCTGTCCATGAGATTTTCAGGAAAGATTACTGGAGTGGCTTGCCATTTCCTCCTCCAGGGGATCTTCCCAACCCTGGGATCTAGTAATGATTGCTTAGTGCTAAGTGTAACCATGAGTAGTGTCCTGACATGGGAGAAGGAAGGAGGAAGGGGTGTGTTCCTTACTGGTTTCTGATAGGTAGGTCTAGGTAACTTAGTGCTTGGTATTGGAATGCTCCTGTTGGCACTGTGTGAGACTGACTGTAAACCACCATTCTACATGAAAAAATGATGGGTACAAATGTAATGAACGAACTTCTCTAAGAGCTAAATGAGGCTTTCTGAGTAGAAAGAGGATGCAGTCACTTCCAGTTGAGGGGAGGGGGGCGCATCTGGGAAGACTTTACAAAGGAAGAAGAATTTGCAGTGACCTTGAAAAACAGACTTTGGATGGAGAAGGAGAGTCATAAACACAGCAAAGAGGTGGGGAAAGGCATGTTTGGGGGACAGTCCACAGACTGGCTGGACAGTTTCAGCTAAAGGTGTAAGGAATAGCCATGTTTATCTTCCCAGTGTAGAATGCTGTTAGACAATTCTATGCTTGTTCTTTCATGAAAATGAGGTTTGCTTTTTATATGCTGTTGACACCTCATCTGTTCACATGGGCAGCAGCCTTATATCTGAAGGCAGTGTGGCTGTAATGTAGCAATGTCGGTGCCCTATTAAGTTTGTTGAAAAGGAGTTCTACCTGTCACGGATAGTTAGCCGCTTTGGCCCGCTCTTAAATCAACATTTAAATAAGGAAACCAGGAAACCCAAGGGACAAAAAGTCCTTGCCACATTGTGTATCTAAGGGTTTTCCTTAAAAGAAGTGAAATAAATAAGTGTTGAAAACTTAGGAGGGTTAAAGGAGTGCAAAGTATTTGCTTTTTTGCATGCTGTTCTTGGACCCAGGCCATTTTCACAGTACCCAGCAGTGTTTTCATGTTTTCCCTAATTTATTGGTGATTTCATTTCATGACCTTTAATCCAGGAAATGCCACATAAGAAACACACTGTGGAAACTTTCCTATCATAAATTTTAAATATACAAAAAATGGCCATCCCTGGGTACTCCAAGTATCCTGAAAATCTTGTTCCAGTGCTGATCACAGAAAATCATGAGACATTCTAAAGGTATAGGAGAGAACATTTTCCCTCATTTGATCTGATTATACCTATTATAATGTTTCAATTAAGACACATTTATAATATAATGCATTTGTCTTTAATGTAATATGACTTAATAGCTCCTTTAGCTATCTCAGGAACAAATGTTCAGTCCATAGCACCAGCTAGGCTGTCGCAGGTTTCTTCCTCAAATGGAATTTTTTGCTTGGCACATTAAGTATAACACAGCTCTGATATCTTTGATACCCGGTACTGCTTTGATCTGCTTTTCTCCTGTCCTTTACGCCCCGCCTAGCATTTCAACTGATGTTTGTTCCCATCTAGAGTTTCCTTTAATTTTGGCTTCTGGTGTCATGCTTCCTGGTTTCTTGTCTAATCCGATCCTTTCTATGACTTAGCCTCTCTCCCAGATTCCACGCTACCTGCTTTGGTCCCCACTGTGGCTCACCTGTTGAGTTAGGTCTCTCATCTGCCCCTTTCTGTGGAACTCTCTGCCTCTGCTGCATTTTACAGATGACAGATCTGGCTGCCTCCTGACGGAATGTCAACTCTAATTTAGCCCTTGCAGATGGAGGAAGATCTAATGCCTCTGGCAAATATTCTGGGAAATATTCATTTTTTCCTTTCATCTAGGTTTTATCAACATTAAAATTCATGAAGGACATTTAAAAAAAAATAAAACAAAATTTCTAGACATAATCTTCCCAGAGTATACCCACATGGAGGAAAGCAGACAACCTCGTACAATCTTAGGATCTTTGTTTCTTTATCACAAGATATAATTTGGAATTATAGTTGCCACATCATGAAAATGTATTATGCGGTAAAGTTAAACTGTACTATCACAAAAATTCATCTAGATATTCAAAAATAATTCTTGAGTTATCAGGGATTTGTTTAGTTAGTTAAGATGCTCACTATCAATTTTGGGCACCACGATGGTGATATAGGTTTCCCTGACTTTGCTTCCCTCCCAAGAAGAAAAACTAACATTTATTCAATGTTAGGGAACATGGTGGGGTAGAGCTGAAGCACACCCATGAGCCTCAGAGACCAAGACAGGCTGCATTAAAAAATAAGAAAAATAGCTCCATGTCAGCTGTGTTGTCCTATCCCAGGACAGGCTAGCACAGGATCTGAGGAGAGATGTCTTCAGGGCCTCCATTTGCCCCAGTGGTGAAAGAGAATCCAAGGCAGGCAGCCAGATTCCCCCAGCATTGCAAGTCAAATTCTGGGAGTCCCTACTCTCACCATGGGGATTACAGGAAGATCTGAGAATCCAGTCTCTGGGAATCTGACTGGAACAGAGAAGTGGGGAAGGGCTTGCAGAACCCAGCAGAGGAATCTTGGCCGACCAAGTTCATGCTGACAGTGCTATGTAGTCATCCCAGCTAGTGGCTTTGCTTGTCTGCAGAACCAAGTCAGGAGAGTACTTCAGTCAAGGAACTTGACTGGGTGCAGATTTATCTGATCCAGACTCTCAAGAGAGGAGTTTTGCCCAGTTTTCCATGCCTAGGCAAGGTGCTGAGTCACTGCCCCACCCACTGTGACAGTGGAGAGTGCCATCTAGCCCTGTCTGACTAGAAGGGCTGGTGACAACTCCAATGTGGCCCATTGGCACTTGAGTGGAGACAAGGGCAGACAGAGCTAATGGTTTGCAAGGCCAAGCCAGTGGTCCTGTTCAGCCAGGGAACTTGGGGTGTGGGTCAGCTTGAGACAGCAAATGGAGCTTTCCTGGTTCTAGAACTGCTGCTACTGCTGCACTCAGGCAGGAAATCTCATTTGTAGTTGTGCTCTTTGTTGAACACAGCCTTAAAGCTGTCCAACCAGGGAAGCTAACCAGAGCACATGGGAAGATTTATAGGCCATTCAATAGCCCTGAATACAGTGGCACTTATACAGCACAGCCTGTGGCTTCTCCAGTCAGTAGAGCAAAATCAGTGGACTCACTTGACCAGGGAATTCAGTGCATACTCAAGCATGATTTGGCCCCCTAGACAATGAGCTGCATAGACCTTGGGCCTTGGTCTGCTGTCTTGTCAAGTCAGAGAAGTGAAGTTGCTCAGTCCTGTCTGACTCTTTGTGATCCCATGGACTGTAGCCTACCAGGCTCCTCCGTTCATGGAATTTTCCAGGCAAGAGTACTGCAGTGGGTTGCCATTTCCTTCTCCAGGGGATCTTCGCAACCCAGGGATCAAACCCAGGTCTCCTACATTGCAGGTAGATGCTTTACAACCGGAGCCACCAGGGAAGCCCCAGAGCTGCTTCAACTAGTGAATACAGAGCTCAATCCTGACTATCTTTATAAGCCTGACTGGAGACTTCAGGCAGTATGTGAAACATGAAGAACTCATACTACTCAATAGCAAAAATTTCATAACTCCATTTTAAAAAATGGATAACCTAACCTAAATAGATATTACCTAAAGGAGATATAAAAGAGACAAACAGGTACTTGAAAAGATGTTCAATATCACTAATCATTAGAAAAATACAAATTAAGACCACAATGAGGTATCATCCATTTCTAGCCTATTTAAAATGGTCATCATCAAAAAGATAAGAGATAACAAATGCAGGCTTGGATGAGGAAAGAAGGAAATCTCCATGCACTTTACAATTGGTGGGGTTGTAAATTGGTACAGCCACTATGGAAAACAGTATGGAGGATCCTTAAAAATTTTTTTAATTAGAATTATCATATGATCCAGCAATTCTGTTTCTAAGAATGTATTCAAAGGTATTGAAAATTCTAACTTGAAAAGATATATGTACCTTACCCCTCTATGTTCATAGCAGCATTATTTACAATATCCAAGGCATGAAAACAACTGAGGAATGCAAGGATGGATGAATGAATTAAAAAGTTGTGGGTATATATGTGCACATGCACACACTCACACACACACACTCCTATAATGGAATATTATTCAGCCATAAAAGATGAGGAAATCCTACCATTTTTGACAACATAGATAGACCTTGAAGGCATTATGCTGAGTGAAATAAATCAGAGAAAGAAAAATACCGTATGATCTCACTTATGTGTGGGATCTAAGAGAATGAAACAAACAAAAACATCAAACTTGTAGAAAAAAAGATCAGACTGGAGTTACCAGAGGTGGCGAGTAGGCCACGGGAGAGTTAGAGGAAGGCGACTAAAGGGTACACACTTCCAGTTGTAAGATAAATAGCTTGAAGGATGTAACATACAACATGATGACTGTAGCTAACACAGCTGTGTAATATGTAGGAAATTTAAGACAGTAAATCCTAAGAAATTGCATCACAAGAACATTTTTTTCTTTTCTTTTTACTGTGTAGATATGAAAATATGAAAGTTAGCTGAACCTGTTGTAATCATTTCACGATAAATGTAAATCAAGTGATCATGCTATACACCCTAAACATATACAGTGATGTATGTTGATTATTTCTCCATAAAATGATGGTTTTATATGTATAAAAGATGCTCAACTCATATTGCAAGTATCTGTATTTTTATAAATGTAAGTGATTCTATGTGTAGCCCAGCACTACTCTTGAATGTGTTTTGAACCATCTAGGGACCTTGTTAAAATGTAGGCTCTGATTCAGGTCTCAGTTAGAGCCTGGTTAGAGACTAAGAGTCTATATTTTTAACAAGCTTCCAGGTGTTGCTAATGCTGCTGATACTTTGGTTAGCAAAGCTCTAGACAATGACTTCATCTGTATTTTTAGAATTGTACATAAACAGCTTCTAACACACAGTCTGTATATACTAATTGAAGGAAGGAGGGAAAGAAAAAAATCAAGCATTGACAATTTGGGGAAGTTAATGGCTTATTAATTTAAAAACATAGAGCCCTAAAAAATGAATATAGACATAGGTCATTGTTGAAAGTTCATTCAGTGTGAAAGTGTGTTCAGCTTTTTAAAAGATGCTATGTCGTGATTCTGATATATTTAGCTAGAGTCAGCATGTATGCATTGAGACCAGCTGTATATGTGAGACTGTGCTCAGTAATATAAGGATGACAAATGAATTAAACAGTCATGTCTGTAAAAAGATTATTCCATACTGCAGGTCACAAAAACTAACATTGTTTAAGAAATGATACATGATTTGGTTTTCATATCTACTGATAGAATGAGCCAGCTATTGTGGATGCTGTTATATTCACTTACTCAGTGTCTCAGACAGTTTTATCCTGAAGCTGGATGCTTGTTGAGAAAGAAAATGAAATATTTTTCTGTAGGGTAGAACCATTTAATGGTATAAAATAAACCATGTATTGTTTTTTAAAAATAATGATAATCATGACAGTAATAGTGAATCTAATACAGGTAGTAAAAGCTAGCATTTAATGAGCATATAGAATAGAATATACTAAGAACTTAACAAAATTATTTTCTTTAGTACTTCTAACGTTCCTGTGAGGTAGATACTATAATTTTCCTAGTTCATGTATGAGAAACCAAGACTCAGGAAGAGAAACTAACTTGTTCAGTGTCACATGGTTTAGTATATGATAGACTCAGAATATGAAAACATGCAGTCTGGATTCTCTGGAGTTTATTCTCTTACCTCTGAACATATACAGCTATAAGAAAGGCATAAACAAATATGGTGGAGAGTCCAAGGAAAGGGGGCCATATTTGAATGAAGGTATGGGCTTTCCAGGTGGTGCTGGTGGTAAAGAACCTGCTTGCCAGTGCAGGAGACATAAGAGACATGGGTTTGATCCCTGGGTCAGGAAGATCCTCTGGAGGAGGGCATGGCAACCCACTCCAGTATTCTTGCCTGGAAAATCTCATGGATAGAGGAGCCTGGTGGTCGACAGTCCATGGTGTCACAGAGTCAGACATGACTGAGTGAGTAATACTTTCATAACTTTCACAACTTTCACATTAAACCTTGAAAGATAATGAGATTTCAGTAGGTGGAATAAGGTGGGATGACAATCTAGGGAAAAGAAACAGCCTGAAAAAATGCTCTGAGACTAAAAAGACCGTGACTTTGAAGTTTTAATCTTGAATGAACAAGAAAATGATGGTAAAACAATAACACTAACAGGAAATTAACAGGAAAATGAAGTTTTTTCAGTTTATTTATCAATAGATCATATCAATCATTACAGAATTGGAAGCAATATTCTTGAATTACAGAAAAAAAAAAAGCCAGGCTGAAAATACTGATTTGAAAATTGGTCACATATTTAAAAAGAAACTACTTGAATGAACACTTTGCCTTCAGAGTGGAAATAATTAGACAAGAGATGACAAAATGGCAAATGCTTTCATGTGTCTCATAAGACAAAATGCTTACTTTTGAGGCAATGTTGGCCATTTGCTATTTTAAATTTTACCGCCAATAAAATAGAATTACATTGAGGAGGATATACATAATTGTTAAAATTTAGCAAAAAATTACTTCTTTGATGTATTTATTTATTCAAACCTAACTGGAATCATTCACTACTAGAAGGACATGCAATAATTAGATAAGATGATTGAGTGCTTTGGTTTTATTCTTAAATCCATGATGTATTAATAAACTTAACTGGAATGTAGATCAAGAAGGATGACATGCCTTGTTACACATTGTCAATATGAACCATGAGCCAGAATGGCAGGGTGGTTAAGAGCTCTGGTCTAGGTTCAGATCCAGATTTGTGAGATTATCAGGGTCCTCCTCTAGAAAATGAGAGTGTTAATAATAATAATAATAGTACCTACCTTTTAGAAATTTGGAAGAGAGTAGTTAAAATAAGACATGTAAATTTACTGGAATGATATCTGACATAAAATAATGGTATGATAATAATATTTGTTATCTAACAAGGATTATTTTCAATAAGAAACTAAAAAACTTTAGATATTATTATTACTGTCAATAACTCTAATTATGGCAGTATTATTTTTACAGGGACTATATCCTGTAAACATTCATACATTATCTGAAAGAGATGGCCATGTCAATTGCATATGCTTTTTTTTGTTTCCTATTCTCTTCAGTTTTAATCCATTTAATATTTTTAATACTGTAGTAGTATCAAAGTTGATATTTAAAAATAAGTACAAGGAAGGAAAGTATGACCAACCTAGATAGAATATTAAAAAGCAGAGACATTACTTTGCCAACAAAGGTCCGTCCACTCAAGGCTATGGTTTTTCCTGTGGTCATGTTTGGATGTGAGAGTTGGACTGTGAAGAAAGCTGAGCACCGAAGAATTGATGCTTTTGAACTGTGGTGTGGAAGAAGACTCTTGAGAGTCCCTTGGACTGCAAGGAGATCCAGCCAGTCCATCCTAAAGGAGACCAGTCCTGGGTATTCATTGGAAGGACTGATGCTGAAGTTGAAACTCCATACACATGGCTACCTCATGCGAAGAGTTGACTCATTGGAAAAGACCCTGATGCTGGGAGGGATTGGAGGCAGGAGGAGAAGGGGATGACAGAGGATGAGATGGCTGGATGGCATCACTGACTCGATGGACATGAGTTTGAGTGAACTCCAGGAGATGGTGATGGACAGGGAGGCCTGGCGTGTTGCAATTCATGGGGTTGCAAACAGTCGGACACGACTGAGTGACTCAACTGAACTGAACTAAAAGTTATAGCAGAATAGATATTTCCCCCAGAGGTAGAGTGCATGTTCCCAGTTGAAGTAATAACAGACTTTTTGGTGTTTTGAGTGACACAAGATGACATGAGGTCATGTGAATCATAAGTTCAGTTCTGTTGTAAGAATTGTGAATATATTTTAAAAATTCTGAATAAATTATTATTCTCAAAATCTGTCCTATTCTAACTCTTAGAGAAAAACTGAGAGAACTTTAGACACTTTTTGCACACTTCCTATTATTATTGTCCACAACTGACCTGTGTCTCAAGTTCCTGAAGCATGGTATGGATAAAACTTTAAATCATCCAAATACTATTCTGTTGGTGAAATTTAATAATTTGCACTCTTATATTTTTCATAGAAATAACATTTATTTCCTAGAATTCAAGAACTTCTCTTTTACCATTATCCGTTAGCGTTACTATTCTTTTAGTTACTGATATTTCAAAATTCCTTTAATTTCATAAGTAACGAATTATTACTTCATGTAGGGAGAAAAGATCACTGAGATATATTTTTCATAGAAATAACATTTATTTCCTAGAATTCAAGAACTTCTCTTTTACCATTATCCGTTAGCATTACTATTCTTTTAGTTACTGATATTTCAAAATTCCTTTAATTTCATAAGTAACGGATTATTACTTCATGTAGGGGGAAAAGATCACTGAGATCAGTGTTTCTTTTTTTTTTTTTTCCCACAAGGCTCTATAGTACTCACAGAATTAGGGAGCCACTTATATAAGAAAAATATTGTGTCCATGATTAAAACGTATTTTTTTTTCCTGTGAATGTAACCTAAAGAATCAAGTTTATATTGAAAAGATCACTGAGATCAGTGTTTCTTTTTTTTTTTTCCCACAAGGCTCTATAGTACTCACAGAATTAGGGAGCCGCTTATATAAGAAAAATATTGTGTCCATGATTAAAACGTATTTTTTTTTCCTGTGAATGTAACCTAAAGAATCAAATTTATGTATGTATAGAGACAAATGCACTATTTGTTATTACTGTCAGTCACCCAGTCTGTCCAACTCTTTGTAAGCCCATGGACTGCAACATGCCAGGACTCCCTCTCCCTCATTATCTCCTGAAGTTTGCCCAAGTTCATGTCCATTGCATTGGTGATGCCATCCAGCTATCTCATCCTCTGATGCCCTCTTCTCCTTCTGCCCTCAATCTTTCCCAGTGTCAGGGACTTTTCCAGCAAGTCAGCTGTTCGCATCAGATGATCAAAATACTGGAGTTTCAGCTTAAGCATCAGTCCTTCCAACAAGTATTTAGAGTTGATATCCCTTAAGGTTGTCTGGTTTGATCTCCTTGCTGTCCAAGGGACTCAGAGGACTTTTCTCCAGCACCACAGTTTGAAGGCATTGATTCTGCAGTGCTCTGCCTTCTTTACGGTCCAGCTCTCATGACCATATATGACCACTAGCTATATGACCATAGCCTTGACTGTATGGACCTTTGTCAGCAGAGTAATGTCTCTATTTCTCAACACACTGTCTAGGTTTGTCATCACTTTCCTGCCAAGAAGCAAATGTCTTCTGATTTCATGGCTGCAGTCACCATCCACAGTGATTTTAGAGCCCGAGAAGAGGAAATCTGTCACTGCTTCCACCTTTTCCTTCTCTATTCAGCATGAAGTAATAGGGCCAGATGCCATGATCTTAGTTATTTTAATATTTAGTTTTAAGCCAGCTCTTTCACTCTCTTCCTTCACCCTCGTCAAGGGGCTCTTTATTTCCTCTTCACTTTCTGCCATTAGAGTGGCATTATCCACATAAATGAGGTTGTTAATGTTTCTCCCACCTATCTTGATTCCTACTTGTAACTGTCCAGCCCAGCATTTCTCATGATGTGCTCAGCATGTGAATTAAACAAACAGGTTGACAGCAGACAACCCAGTCATACTCCTTTCTCAACCTTGAACCAATCAGTTGTTCCATATGGGATTCTAACTGTTACTTCTTGATCTGCATACAGGTTTCTCAGGAGACAGTTAAGATGGTCTGATATTCCCATCTCTTTAAGAATTTTCCACAGTTTATTATGATCCACACTGTCAAAGGCTTTGGTGTAGTCAATAAAACAGATATAGATTTTTTTTTTTTCCTGGAATTCCCTGTCTTTCTCTATGATCTGGCAAATGTTGGCAATTTGATCTTTGGTTCTGCTTCCTTTTCTACACCCAGCTTGGATATCTGGAAGTTCTTGGTTTGCATAATGCTGAAGCCTAGCATGCAAGATTTTAAGCACAACCTTACTAGCATGGGAGATGAGTGCAATTATCCAATGACTAGCACATTCTTTAGTATTACCCTTCTTGGGGATTGGGGTGAGGATTAACCTTTTCCAGTCCTGTGGCCACTGCTGGGTCTTCCAGATTTGCTGACATATTGAATGCAACACCTTGATGTCATCATCCNGAGATGAGTGCAATTATCCAATGACTAGCACATTCTTTAGTATTACCCTTCTTGGGGATTGGGGTGAGGATTAACCTTTTCCAGTCCTGTGGCCACTGCTGGGTCTTCCAGATTTGCTGACATATTGAATGCAACACCTTGATGTCATCATCCTTTAGGGTTTTGAATAGATCTATTGGATTTCCATCACATCCACTAGCTTTATTAACAACAGTGCTTCCTAAGGCCCACTTGGCTTCAGTTTCCAGAATGTCTGCCTCTGGGTGGCTGACCACACCATTGTAGTAATCTGGTTCATTTGGACCTTTTTTAATACAGTTCTTCCATGTATTCTTTCCAGCTCTTCTTGATTGTTTCTACTAGATCTCTACCATCTATGTCCTTTATTGTACCCATCTTTGGGCAAAATGTTCCCTTGATAGTGCCAGTTTTCCTGAAGAGATCTCTAGCCTTTCCTCTTCTATGGTTTTGTCTTTCCTAGTTTTATGCACTGTTCATTGAAGAAGGCCTTCTTGTCTCTCCTTGCTCTTCTTTGGAAGTCTGTGCTTATTTGGACATACATTTCCCTTTCTTCCTCTTCATTTCTCTTTCTTTAGCTATTTGTAAGACCTTCTCAGATAGCTGCTCTGCCTTCTTGCTTTTCCTTTTCTTTGGGATAGTTTTGTTTGCTGCCTTCTGTGCAGTATTACAGACCTCCATCCATAATTCTTCAGGCACACTATTTACAAATTCTAATCCCTGAGTCGATTCATTACCTCCACTGAATATTTATAAGAAAGAAAGTGAAGTCACTCAGTTGTGTCTGACTCTTTGCAACACCATGGACTGTACCCTGTGAGGCTCTTCCATCCATGGGGTTTTCCAGGCAACAGTACTGGAATGGGTTGCCATTTCCTTCTCCAAGGGATTTTCCCAACTCAGGGATCGAACTCAGGTCTCCCACATTGCAGGCAGATGCTTTACTGTCTGAGCTATCAAGGAAGCCATAGGGGCTTTGATTTGCATCATACCTGGCTTGCGTAGTGGTTTTCCTCTGCTTTCTTGATTTAAGCCTGAATTTTGCTATGAGAAGCTGGTGATCTGTGCCACAGTAGCTCCAGATCTTGTTTTTGCTGACTCTATACAGCTTCTCCATCTTTGGCTTCAAAGAATGTAATCAATTTGATTTCGGTATTGGCCATTTGGTGATGTCCATGTGTAAAGTTGTTTCTTGTGTTGTTGAAAAAGGGTATTTGCTATGACCAATGAATTCTCTTGGCAGAATTCAGTTAGCCTTTGCTCCGCTTCATCTTGTTCTCCAAGGCTAAACCCACCTGTTACTCCAGTATCTCTTGACTTCCTACTTTTGCATTCCAATCCCCAATGATGAAAAAGACATCTTTTTTTGGTGTTAGTTCTAGGAGGTCTTCTGGTCTTCATAGAACTGATTAACTTCAGCTTCTTTGAGATTGTTGGTAGGGGCATAGCCTTGTATTACTGTGATGTTGAATGGCTTGCCTTGGAAGTGAACAGAGATCATTCTGTCATTTTGAGGTTGTACCCAAGTACTGCATTTTGGTTTCTTTTGTTGATTATGAGGGCTACTTCTTTTCTTCCATGGGATTCTTGCCCACAATAGGAGATATAATGGTCATCTGAATTAAATTCGCCCATTCCCATCCATTTTAGTTCACTGATTCCTAATGCTATTTGTTATTAATACATTTTCAGGTTTTAGTCCACCTATGTGGACATTGTTTTAAAAATGCAATTGATATTTCTAAAAGTTTAATAAATTTACTGCAGCTTAAAAAATAAATGTGGTTAAATATTTGAGGGAAAATTTNCATCCACTAGCTTTATTAACAACAGTGCTTCCTAAGGCCCACTTGGCTTCAGTTTCCAGAATGTCTGCCTCTGGGTGGCTGACCACACCATTGTAGTAATCTGGTTCATTTGGACCTTTTTTAATACAGTTCTTCCATGTATTCTTTCCAGCTCTTCTTGATTGTTTCTACTAGATCTCTACCATCTATGTCCTTTATTGTACCCATCTTTGGGCAAAATGTTCCCTTGATAGTGCCAGTTTTCCTGAAGAGATCTCTAGCCTTTCCTCTTCTATGGTTTTGTCTTTCCTAGTTTTATGCACTGTTCATTGAAGAAGGCCTTCTTGTCTCTCCTTGCTCTTCTTTGGAAGTCTGTGCTTATTTGGACATACCTTTCCCTTTCTTCCTCTTCATTTCTCTTTCTTTAGCTATTTGTAAGACCTTCTCAGATAGCTGCTCTGCCTTCTTGCTTTTCCTTTTCTTTGGGATAGTTTTGTTTGCTGCCTTCTGTGCAGTATTACAGACCTCCATCCATAATTCTTCAGGCACACTATTTACAAATTCTAATCCCTGAGTCGATTCATTACCTCCACTGAATATTTATAAGAAAGAAAGTGAAGTCACTCAGTTGTGTCTGACTCTTTGCAACACCATGGACTGTACCCTGTGAGGCTCTTCCATCCATGGGGTTTTCCAGGCAACAGTACTGGAATGGGTTGCCATTTCCTTCTCCAAGGGATTTTCCCAACTCAGGGATCGAACTCAGGTCTCCCACATTGCAGGCAGATGCTTTACTGTCTGAGCTATCAAGGAAGCCATAGGGGCTTTGATTTGCATCATACCTGGCTTGCGTAGTGGTTTTCCTCTGCTTTCTTGATTTAAGCCTGAATTTTGCTATGAGAAGCTGGTGATCTGTGCCACAGTAGCTCCAGATCTTGTTTTTGCTGACTCTATACAGCTTCTCCATCTTTGGCTTCAAAGAATGTAATCAATTTGATTTCGGTATTGGCCATTTGGTGATGTCCATGTGTAAAGTTGTTTCTTGTGTTGTTGAAAAAGGGTATTTGCTATGACCAATGAATTCTCTTGGCAGAATTCAGTTAGCCTTTGCTCCGCTTCATCTTGTTCTCCAAGGCTAAACCCACCTGTTACTCCAGTATCTCTTGACTTCCTACTTTTGCATTCCAATCCCCAATGATGAAAAAGACATCTTTTTTTGGTGTTAGTTCTAGGAGGTCTTCTGGTCTTCATAGAACTGATTAACTTCAGCTTCTTTGAGATTGTTGGTAGGGGCATAGCCTTGTATTACTGTGATGTTGAATGGCTTGCCTTGGAAGTGAACAGAGATCATTCTGTCATTTTGAGGTTGTACCCAAGTACTGCATTTTGGTTTCTTTTGTTGATTATGAGGGCTACTTCTTTTCTTCCATGGGATTCTTGCCCACAATAGGAGATATAATGGTCATCTGAATTAAATTCGCCCATTCCCATCCATTTTAGTTCACTGATTCCTAATGCTATTTGTTATTAATACATTTTCAGGTTTTAGTCCACCTATGTGGACATTGTTTTAAAAATGCAATTGATATTTCTAAAAGTTTAATAAATTTACTGCAGCTTAAAAAATAAATGTGGTTAAATATTTGAGGGAAAATTAGATTATCCCGTTCATGGGTTCAAGACAATTATAGTAGAAACACTAAAAATTCAAATTCCCCAAGAGGTCAAGAATTAATACAAATGTATTAAAAGGCCTGATGTAAATCAATGGGGAGGATAGGGCATTGATGGCAGCTTTCATGCCATACCTAATAACATTATAGAAACACTTAAGTAACTAAGTAAGTAAAAGTCCCTCAGTAATGTCTGACTGTTTGCGACCCCATGGACTATACAGTCCTTGGAATTCTCCAGGCTGGAATACTGGAGTGGGTAGCTGTTCCCTTCTCCAAGGGAACATCCCAACCCAGGAATTGAACCAGGGTCTCCTGCATTGCAGGTGGATTCTTTATCAGTTGAGTTAGCAGAGAAGCCCTTGGAGCCAAGCAAACCACCTGTGTTCTGGCTACATTTTTATTCTCTGTCTTGTGAGTTGCTGCCACTTATTTTAGGGGATTAGATTTATGCTAGTTTTAAATACCATTTCTTAGCTTCACTGATCCACATCTGTTTGCCTAAGTTCTAGTCTAGAAATGGAATAAAAATTTATATCATTAAGTTATGTTAGCTATTTCAAAGACAATAATAATTTGAATTAATTCAAGGAATATATGTTGGGTATAAATTGTGTGCAATTTATTAATATAATCTGCTGAGCATGATATAGAGGAATACAACTTGGGATAATTCAATAATAAGCTTCAGATTGGTGAGAAGAAGAGAGTTAATTTATTCTTTACTCTTCTTACTCACCTGAAAGGTTTAATCTGGTTACACATATACCTTTGTCACTTCTTTGATTTTCATGAGTGCAAATTATGTTCCTAACTTTAAAGATTATATGGAGGAGAGCAATGAGAAGCAGTAGCAAAGATAAATAAATAAATAAAACCACTTTTCTTGCTAATGAGAAATTCTCGGTATATGAAAGACACAATGTGATGAGGGCTCTGATAGACCCACTGGTACCAAGGGGAGGAGGTAAGTGTCTAATGGAGGGGGTGGCTGTGGGTTAATTATCTCTCTCTGCAGACTGGAGAAGGGGAAATTCTAGGTGGAGGCAATACCAGATATAAAAGGCAGAAGATATCCAAGGCAGAGTTCAGTTATAAATTATACACCTATTTCCTGCTTCCAAAAATCATGGTCAAGAGCATGAGGCTGCAAAAAAATAAAATGAAATTGGCATTATCCTTAATAACTCAAACAACATGTTTGATATGTATTCACTTATTTAAAATAATTAAGTAAATCAGCCCCTGAACAATGTATAATAAAAGAGCAGATTCATGAAAACTTTCCTTTCTCAGTCATTTGCACTGAAGACTTACATTGCCTTCAGCCTCGTGCCTCAATTATTTTGCTTATATTTTTATTGCTGAGAAGCTTACCCACTGCTTATGACATCTGTGGCCAAGAAATATTTTATGATGCCTATGGCCAAGAGATATTTTATGAGTATTTTTGATGATGATAACCCATTGTAAGGCAACTTGAGGAAAGAACAAATTTATTAGATAAAAATGAAATGATACTTGAAATTCAGTACTCACTGACACCCAGTAAATACCAACTTCTTGTGGACCATATAGGATTCCGCCACAGTATAGCATAGGGAGCACATTAAGTGATAGCAACTAACCTTCCCCTCAGCCCACTACTTTACTACATATTAATTTACATATTAATCACCTTATTCCTGTTGTCTTTTCAAATAACTCTCTCATTCCCATCACTCTACAGCTTATCTGCAATATAAACAGAAGACTACTGTGTACTCTATAGGATATTGGAAAGGATAAAAGACAATACACACAAATCAGTACCATGAGCTCATAGACATTAGAAGGATAAATATTGCTGGTACAGTGGGTAATGGTGTGAACTGCATCACCTAAACTTGAATTCTATCATTGGCTTCCTGGTTGATCTTTTGGTACCCAGAATCTGCAATCACATTCTGCTTCTCATTTCTTAAATGTCTGAACTTAGAATGTCTTTTAGAGCATCTGTTTGATGCATGCTTCTTTTCACAATCAGACCAATAAGTACAAGATTTTTTGAACTAATGGTAACGCATTTTTAACTTTTAAGTCATTCTATAGAGTGTTCAGTTAAAACAAATTGTTATATAGCTCTCCCTTTGAGCAGATATTCTCTATGATTTCTACTCACTGATCTTAGATCTTACTGCCCAAAAAGAATAATTTAATTTTCATGTTTGGATTAAATTTATTTAAAACTGCTTTAAAAAATTACATCTGATCAAAATTTTCCAATTGCCATTTGCCTAAAGAATAAGTACAGAATTTTCCACAGTTTATTGTGATCCACACAGTCAAAGGCTTTGGCGTTGTCAATAAAGCAGAAATAGATGTTTTTCTGAAACTCTCTTGCTTTTTCAATGATCTAGCGGTTGTTGGCAATTTGATCTCTGGTTCCTCTGCCTTTTCTAAAACCAGCTTGAACATCAGGAAGTTCACGGTTCACGTATTGCTGAAGCCTGGCTTGGAGAATTTTGAGCATTACTTTACTAGCGTGTGAGATGAATGCAATTGTGCAGTATTCTGAGCATTCTTTGGCATTGCCTTTCTTTGGGATTGGAATGAAAATTGACCTTTTCCAGACAGAGTCGGACATGACTGACGTGACTTGGCAGCAGCCAGTGGCAGCAGGCCACTGCTGAGTTTTCCAAATTTGCTAGCATATTGAGTGCAACACTTTCACTGCATCATCTTTCAGGATTTGAAATAGCTCAACTGGAATTCCATCACCTCCACTAGCTTTGTTCGTAGTGATGCTTTCTAAGGCCCGCTTGACTTCACATT
>SJYX01011492.1:8246-60955 GCA_006410675.1 Oreotragus oreotragus
GACAAGGAATTTCATGCTTGTTTCTCAACTAGATTCTCTGATCAGTGTGTGATGTTGTGTCTTCCTTGTTCATTTATCCCTGAACTCCAAGCCCAATGCCTGGAATATAATAGAGAATCAATGAGCACTTTTTGAATTCAATTCAATTTATCTTAATTGGGCTCCCTAGAGAAGAACAGGGAAAAATAACAAAAGGTACTTGGTAAGCTCTCTTCCACAGAATGAGCCTTCGAGTACATGAGAACAGCTTTCATGATTCCCTAAGAATCTTTTCCTGGCAGGTCACTGGCCTTATGTTTCCAGACTCCATGCCATTGGGACCTCATCTCCAGATGTGGTGTTGTCTGCCAGGGCCATGCATGAAATGAAACTCTGCTATGATTTTCCTTGCCTTCAGCATTGAGCTACAATTAATGATGCTTAAGATCACTTTAGCTTTACGATATGATATTAAATAGAAAAAGCAACATTTAAATAATGATGCTCATATTATTATTAAGGTATCTGATTTAGGCATGTATGTACTCAATGCCTAGAAGAGAATACACAACAATTAAAATTGTGTAACACTGATGGCATTATGATAATTTTTACTTACTTTTGTTGTTGCTGAAACATTATAATTAAAGTAAAAACAATTTCTTCACTTTTGGCAACTGCTTCACATTATTGATTCACATGCAGCTTGCAATCAACTAAAAGCCATCTGCCTTTTGCAAACAAACTGTCTTTAGCCCAGCTCTTTCCACATCCTGAATTTATATAATGGATGTTTTTAACTTAGCATTAGATTTTACATTGGAAAACAAATTGTGATTCATTATCATATTTGAGCCTAGATATG
Organism: Oreotragus oreotragus; assembly: GCA_006410675.1. Taxonomy (NCBI): domain Eukaryota; kingdom Metazoa; phylum Chordata; class Mammalia; order Artiodactyla; family Bovidae; genus Oreotragus; species Oreotragus oreotragus. The sequence goes on from SJYX01011492.1 coordinate 9,091, forward strand.
CTTTGGAATCTTAGTTTAAATTTTTTCTCCTTCCCAGTTTTGGGTCACATGAAATGTGATGTCATTTATTTTTTTTTAAATATCACACACACACAAAGAAAAAATGTAAGTTAGATGGAGCCAAGTGCATATCACTGGAGTACTCATTTCAGCGTGACAATGTTTAAATTATTACCCCTCTATCCTTACAGAAGTTACATGATTATTGTAATCATTATTAGGTGTCTTAGCTCATTTGCTGTAACCAAAGAACCACAGACCGGGGAACTTATGAACAATAGAAATTTAGGTCCCACAGTTCTAGTGCCTGAAAATCTGAGACCAGGATGCCCTGATGATTGAGTGAGTGACCCTCTTGTAGTCCACAGACTTCTCATTGTATCTTATTTGAGGAAGCGCCAAGAGAGCGCTCTGAATTGTTCATAAAGACACAAATCCCATTTATAAGGGCTCTGCTCTCAGGAACTATTCACCTCCCAATAACCCCCACCTCTTAATAAGATCACATTGGGCAATAAAATATCAACATATAAATTTTGAGGGACCACAGACATACAGATGCTGGGAAAGAGGGAAGGTCAGAGAAGGGGATGGCAGAGGGCAAGATGGCATCACCGACTCAATGGCCATGAGTCTGAGCAAGCCCCAGGATTTGCTGATGGACAGGGAAGCCTGGCATGCTGCAGTCCATGGGGTTGCAAAGATTCGGTCACAGCTGAGTGACTGAACAACAACAATAGACATACAGATTATAGCCCTTGCTTATCCACCAATGCTTCCTGATATTGTTTTTCAGACTAACTTAGCAGAAGTCATGATACTCTTATCATGGGTATTGTTTTACCAGTCAAGTGATACTTGCAGGAATGACACAACTGAAATAGTCCACCAGTTCTGTTCATTTCAAAAGAAAAGAATTGAATGCACATTCTGAAGCAGTTTTCTAATGTGAATTCATGTAAGATTCCTCTAAACAATTTTTTTTTAATGCTCATTGCAGAAATAAGAACTCAAAACATTTTGATTTAGTAAATTTAGAGTAAGACTCAGGAATCTTCACTTATAGCAAATACTCCTATTTCCTTAAATTTCAAACTTAGTTGGTCCTCTGACCATACTTTTTTAAAATACTGGCAGTTATTTATTGTAGAAGAAGGGAAAATGCACTAATTTTCAACCCATAGAAATATGATGTGAAAAGTGAAGCATAGAAGTATGATGTGGGCACATAAAAAGTGTAATGTCAGCAATGCTTTTTGGGTTCATATTCTACACAATGAAATGAGAAAGAATAAATATTCCAATAGGAAGCATGCATTTTATATTATGTAGTAAGACAACACATGAATAGAATCAATAAGATATGACAGTAAGTATAAAAATAAAATGATTTCCACATAAATGTTGGTTCAACAAACGTTTATTGAGTTCAATCACAGAAGATAATAAGTTACAGGCAAGAACAATCAGAGTATATATAAAACCCAGCCCAAATAATACTGAATCTAAGTGTAATCAAAATTTCTGACCATGTTCTATGCATGAGATTTTTATTTTTCTGCACATGTGGATATGTCAACAACTGGAACATTCATATGTTTTTCTAAGAATTATGAACAAGTTATGTAATGGTTTGGTGGTCCAGAGCCAGCCTCTGTATATAGGTGGGTCTCTAAAGATTTTATGTGGCTGCCAGGATATTTCTATGTATAGGAAAAAATAAATAAGGCACACATTTCTGAAGAATATTAGTTTTTCCTGCTGCTATTGGCTACATATTTGCTTTTATTCAATCTTATCTTAAAAACAGATTAGAAAATATTTTTCATTTTTATAGTATTACATGCTAATGCATGCTATGCATGCTAAGTAGCTTCAGTCATGTCCGACTCCATGCGACCCCATGGACAACAGCCCACCAGACTCCTCTGTCCACAGGATTCTCCAAGCAAGAACACTGGAGTGGGTTGCCATTTCCTTCTCCAAAGTATTACATGACTATCTCAATATTAGATTTTTCCAAAATCCAAATTCAATAGTATAACTTCTTATGTTATAAAGCCTTTTATATTTTCCATTACTCTCATTATTATTATCAATTTATATATTTGTTTATTTATGTTTATTTTTGTCTGTGGTGGATCTTTGTTGTTGCAAGTGGGCTTTCTCTAGTTGTGGCAAGCAGGTGCTACTCTCTAGTTGTAGAATACAGATTTCTCACTGTGTTGACTTCTGTTGCAGAGCATGGGATCTAGGTACTTGGGCTTCAGTAGTTGTAGCCCATAAGCTTAGCTGCTCCATGGCATATGAGATCTTCCCAGACCAGGGATCAACTCCACGTCCCCTGCATTGACAGGTAGATTCTTAACCAATGAAGCACCAGGGCAGCCCTCCATTATTCTTAGGATAAAGTTAAAATCCTGGGCTACAGAACCCTTGTGGGCTGACTCCTCAAGCTACCCCTTTCAGAGATCTTCCCATCAACAGTCTAAAGCCTAGCCACAGGGAATTTTGAAAGCACCCATCAAGAGCTCATTATGTACCAGATATCTTGTCCTTGATGCTTTACATGCCAATTCACCTCTAATCCTCCCTAAGATTTTTGAGATAGGTCAAATTTCCTTTTCTTTCTAAAAGTTGGACCTTAGAAAAGTGAAGTCACCTTTTTCATGTCATGTAATGTCATATCAGTTAGAAAATGGTGTTTTAGCTGATCTCAGAAAAGTACAAATCCCAAGCCTTAAATCTCCACCATTGCACTGTGCTTTCCAATTTCTTCTGATTTTCAAATATGCTTTGGTTCTCTATTCCTCAAGGCTTTACCAATTTTGCTTGGAAAACTACCCTTGTTTCCTGAATTCCCTTTGGAGGCAAGTCCTACCCACCCTTCCAATGAACCAGTCTAGGCTCCATGTGTATGTTACCATTTCACCCAGCCCAATAAATCTTATTGTAATTGTACAGTTAGCATCCCTCAAAAGAATATATGTATCATGAGAGCAGTCACCTTAGCAATCTTATTAACTAGGATTGCTAGTAAATCATTTACAATGTTTTACCCTTCTCTTGAAACCAAAATTCAGATCAAGTTGTGGTTGACAGATCAAGTTGTGGTTGACAACTCAAGTGGAATTTGAAAGAATGAACATCAGTTGACAAGGAAATTCTCAACACCTGAGGCAGTGTTTGAACAACTTTTCAAGTTAAAAATAAATACACTAACTAACTGCACTGGTATGTAATTAGGGATTAGGTTATCTTAGTCATTAATTAACCAGTAAGTGAAAAACACATCATTTACTTCAATCTTTTTTAACATTATCCGTCACTTTTTACAAATATGAAGTGCTTAATATTACAAAATGTGTTTTGCTTTCTAAATTTATTTTCCTACACATTTAGGGGTACTTGACTATTGTTGCCTGCATATTTAGAGTATCATAATAGATCCTGGGTTGTGTACCTTTTGTTTTTAAAACATAGCTATTAAATTATTCAAAGGTTGAATTTAGACAAAACCAATATTAGTGTGTTCTTTGTGTTTTGTTTTGCCAAGCACTGTACAAAATTTCTATTTTATGCTAAATTTTACTCCGTAGTGAAACACTGAAGCAGTCATTAAAAACACAATTACTGGTACCAGACAACCTGGTTTGGAATTGCAGTTCTTCAGCCCATTAGTGGTGCAACTTGGGAGATTTATGTACTATTTCTATGCCTACACTATTCACTGATAAACTACAGATAACAGTCAAGTTTTGAATTCCAAGGACAGAGGAGCCTGGCAGTCCATGAGGTAGTGAAGAGACAGCTATGACTGAATGACTAACACCTCATATTAGTGCTGAAGACTGAATAAATTAATATAAATGTTGAACCATCTCTGAAAAAATAATACATATAAGTTCTATATGTTGTTAGTTCTTATTAATTATTTTAATATTGGGGCATTTCAAGCTTTATTCAGGCATATAAGACAGTAAACAAGTCATTTATTCATTACAAAATATTTTAAATATAATAAAGTATGTTTATTTGCCTAGATTACAGCTAAAGATAGTTGCAATATTTTCATGTAAAGAGTAGTATTTTTGCAAACTTTGATTGTCCATGAATTGCAAAAGAAAATAGCCTCAACTGGAGTGCATACTCAGTCATGTTCAACTCTTTGTCATCCCATGGGCTGTAGCCCACGAGGCTCCTGTACATGGAATTTCCTAGGCAAGAATACTAGCTTTGGCCAGTCTCGTCATTAAGTTACATTATCTTAAACATGTAAAATGTATGAAAATAATATACACGATCATCAAATCATACTTTGGTGGCAATACTGATTGTTCACTGAGCATATATTCCACTTCTCTTTAATCTCTGTGGTTGCTTTAAAAGTTGATACTTTAAAATCAATGCTCAGAGAATATCCTAGCAATCCAGAGGCTAAGACACCATGCTTTCACTGCCCAGGGCCCAGGTTCAATCCCTGGTCTGGGAATCAAGATCCTTCAAGCCTTGCTGTACTGTCAAAATAACAACAAAATCAGTGCTCAAATAATCTCCGAGGATGCTGAGCTCCAGTACACATCAGAATAAGCAAAGGTTTATTGGTTTATCCTAGATGTTATGGTAGGGATATATTTATTCCCTACCACATTTAAAAAGTGAAGTAGGCCTGCAGACTGAACATGAATGAGCATCAACCACTCAACAGACTAGGGCATGGTTTCACACAATCCCCAGGGCCAAATGAGCAGCCAAGAGTTGTGTGACTGGTGAAGTTTGTGCAAACAATAAATAATTGACATAAACCCAATTTTAAAATGTTTGCTTGAAAGAGGAAAAACTATTTTATTACATAAGTTTTTCAAGGAGCTGCCAGATGTCACTCAAAGCACTTGCTTCACACTTGGAATCTGAGAGCACTGAGGTGGAAGTTTCCAGAAGTCAGTGGAAAGCATCCAAATTCCTCTCCCTGGGGCCTCACTGCTGCTTCAGAAGGCAGCAAGTACGAATGACAAAGAGCAGCTCTCCTCTCACTGTGCTCTCTTTCTCTAAAGTGGGCCCTGTACAAAGAGGTGGTACAGTACACACACTCATGTATCTACCTTGTCTAGTCTCTCTCTGTTCCACGTGCNGTAAACAAGTCATTTATTCATTACAAAATATTTTAAATATAATAAAGTATGTTTATTTGCCTAGATTACAGCTAAAGATAGTTGCAATATTTTCATGTAAAGAGTAGTATTTTTGCAAACTTTGATTGTCCATGAATTGCAAAAGAAAATAGCCTCAACTGGAGTGCATACTCAGTCATGTTCAACTCTTTGTCATCCCATGGGCTGTAGCCCACGAGGCTCCTGTACATGGAATTTCCTAGGCAAGAATACTAGCTTTGGCCAGTCTCATCATTAAGTTACATTATCTTAAACATGTAAAATGTATGAAAATAATATACACGATCATCAAATCATACTTTGGTGGCAATACTGATTGTTCACTGAGCATATATTCCACTTCTCTTTAATCTCTGTGGTTGCTTTAAAAGTTGATACTTTAAAATCAATGCTCAGAGAATATCCTAGCAATCCAGAGGCTAAGACACCATGCTTTCACTGCCCAGGGCCCGGGTTCAATCCCTGGTCTGGGAATCAAGATCCTTCAAGCCTTGCTGTACTGTCAAAATAACAACAAAATCAGTGCTCAAATAATCTCCGAGGATGCTGAGCTCCAGTACACATCAGAATAAGCAAAGGTTTATTGGTTTATCCTAGATGTTATGGTAGGGATATATTTATTCCCTACCACATTTAAAAAGTGAAGTAGGCCTGCAGACTGAACATGAATGAGCATCAACCACTCAACAGACTAGGGCATGGTTTCACACAATCCCCAGGGCCAAATGAGCAGCCAAGAGTTGTGTGACTGGTGAAGTTTGTGCAAACAATAAATAATTGACATAAACCCAATTTTAAAATGTTTGCTTGAAAGAGGAAAAACTATTTTATTACATAAGTTTTTCAAGGAGCTGCCAGATGTCACTCAAAGCACTTGCTTCACACTTGGAATCTGAGAGCACTGAGGTGGAAGTTTCCAGAAGTCAGTGGAAAGCATCCAAATTCCTCTCCCTGGGGCCTCACTGCTGCTTCAGAAGGCAGCAAGTACGAATGACAAAGAGCAGCTCTCCTCTCACTGTGCTCTCTTTCTCTAAAGTGGGCCCTGTACAAAGAGGTGGTACAGTACACACACTCATGTATCTACCTTGTCTAGTCTCTCTCTGTTCCACGTGCCTATGAAACTGAGATTGAATTCATCAGTTACACATTGGCAGAAAATGCACAAACCTGGAGTCAGAAGACATTCAAAGGATCCCAACAAGAGTACTGGGAAGTCATTTCTAAGGTCTCTTTTCTTCACCAATCATTGTTATTATTACATTAAGTTATTATTAAAGATAGTGAAACTACTTGTACTCTGTTATTGCATTATAGTACTATTAAAGATATTGAAACATAGTCAGATGTGGACTTGACAATGTTGTAGTATCCAAAATGTCAAAACAATTTTCAATGGAAATGTCTTAATTTGATTTTATATGTAACTTTCTTAGATATATTTCTGAGAATTTCTTGACTAACAGGTATATTTAATTATTGTTGATTATTTGTGGTTTTGTTAAACTGATATATTTCATAATAAGTTTTAACTAGAAAAGAAGTGAATTAAGGACTGGAAATTTTAACAGAAAGAGAAAATAATCCACTTTATCTTAAAATTATTTAATGACATAAATTCTAGAGGTGCGTATCTTGTATATTAATAAAATATATACATATTCATAACAAAACTTACTGATAGATAATTAATATTCATGCTTATCTTAATATTATATTGCTGTATATTATATAAGGATATTTTAAATATTTATATAATGCTTTTTCGCAAGGTAAAAATTCTAGTCAAATTTGTGTTTTTTAAAAAATATATATTCTTACTTTTTCTAGAAAGATTCCAGATTGGATGGCATGTGTGGTATAGAATGAAAAGGAGAAAATAAATGGTTAATGGGAAGAGAACTTCATAGTAATGAGCCAATGCAACACTGGCTTTCTTGTTAATTTCACTAAAGCAAACAAGCTGCAGACATTTGGGGAAAAGGGAAAACAGAGATTGTTTATATGAATTATCTATCTGAATTCTGAAGGCGCTGAATGGAAAATGGTTAGAAAAATATCTCTGCTTCTTGAGAATTATTCTTGATGCTTATAACTTCATAGTTAAGCTTTTTTCTCTTCCTTTGCTTTTATTCAGCCATGGAAAATTAACTACATGCAAGTCTGTGTGTGGATGTGTATGCACACACTTGCTGGCTATAAAATGTTGCTGAGCTATATTTGTTCAACACTAGCATGCCAGGCAGAGAATAGAAAACTCAATCCACAGCTTAATCCAGAGTCATGTTTCTTTCTTTATTTGTTTGATAAATTAAAAATTGCTCTTCCATATAAAATATACTTTCACACTTAAGAATGAAAACAGGTAAACATGTAATACTCACATAAGTATATTTTGCCAACAGTGATACTAGGAAAAAATAAAAATGAAATAATATGCCAGTGGATAAAAACATTTCTGCAACCTTGCCAAGAAAAGTTTAGGAATATGTCCTGTATGTGCTTGAACTGTTTGTTCTTAAGCTGGCTTTAAGAATGTAAGCATGGCTAAATGTCTCAGCTTCAGGCCCTAGAGACTCTGCTCACTCTCTTTCGTAATGAAAACATGAAAAACTTTGGACAATCCTCACATGTCTCTCCAAATATGACACATTTTATTTTTGTCTTCAGCGACTGTATCAGAGACAGAAGATAGCTTAAAAGGGGGTGGAAATTTTGAGATAATCTGGTGGAATTCTTTAAAGATTAATAAATTAAAGTGTTTCATGTAAACTGTTGTGTTTATCTTCGCCATATAACATGATTTTATATATAGAAGCCAGAAAATATCACTAAACTTCATGAGGTATTAATCAAAACAAAAATTTGTAAACAGTCATTTGTAAACTGAATACAATAGATCTCTGGCTATTAACATAATAACTATTGCAAGATTCAGAATGGTGTTGCTTATTAGAACAAGTAATGGTGGCTTCCCATATGTCAATCCCAAACTCCCGATGTATCCCTCCCCTCAACCTTTTCCCTTTGGTAACCATAAGTTTGTTTTCTAAGTCCGTTAGTCGGTTTCCTTTCATCTCTGCTTGTAATCTCTTTTTCTCTTGACTGTTCATCTAGTATTCTGGGATCCTCATAAAGGAAGCCCATAAAAAAGAGAAGAGAGTCACATATCAAATGAAGTGATTGATCTTAATCACCAAGGTGAAATTGAATTGCTGCTAACCAGTTAGAATGAGGAAGACTATGTGTGGAACCCAGGAGATTGACTGGGGTGCTTCTCAGTACATTACTTCCCAAGAATCTGGTCAATGGAAATTATAGCAACACAGTAAGGACTGGGCCATCATGGACACAGATTATGCAGGATCATCTCACCAGATAAAGAGTTCCCTACAGCTGAGATCCTGGCAGATGTAAAAAAACAAAAAAACAAAAAAAAAAACCATGAACCACTTTCTAGAAAGGGAGCTAGAATTACCTAGAATCAGGCCTCATGACTAGCACTGGAAATGAGGACTACAGCAATAAAATGTTCTGTTAAATACTTATTTGTTTATTTTCCACCTTCCCGTCCCCCTCACTTTCCTACCTTATAGGAACATGCTGGTGATATCTTCTGCTTTAGTTTCAGGTGGGGAGATCACTGAGTTATCATCACCATGTACTGTGCTCAGTCATTTCATTTGTGTCCGACTCTTTGTGACCTGTGGACTGTAGCCCTCCAGTCTCCTCTGTCCTTTGGATTCTCCAGACAAGAATACTGAGGTGGGTTGCCATGCCTTCCTCCAGGGGATCTTCCCGACCCAGGAATCGAACCTATATCTCCGGCGTCTCCTTCATTGTAGGCAGTTTCTGTAACCATCATCATAGCTAATGAAAATGTGAGTGGCCTCTGGGTTGGGTACATAGCATTTCATCTGGACAAATGTAAGAGTGAATGCTTGATCTATCCTATTTACTTGTCCAGACCCATTCTTCATCTTTTTCTACCTACTGTGCCCTTGGAGGCTAACCTATGTAAAAGATAGATTAGGAGATTTCTCACCTTCTGATTACCATTCGGGTTTAGTTCATGGGAGTTACCGTCAGGTCAGAGAAAGGGGGAAGAAAAGTTAGATAAACTTCTTTTCCCATTTCCTGCCATGGGTGGACTCTATCGAGCTCTATCAAAGGCCACAGTTCCTACAAGACAAGCTTTTCATTAGTTACTCTTCTGAGTTATAATAACCACCCTTTCTTCTTGCCACATTAGTGTCTCTTAAGGTTTGGGGTGTACACTACCATGATCCACCTTTTTCTAGTTCCAGGCATTACTCTGCTTTCCACTGGTTTCCTTGAACTTTGTCCAAACTGTTGGAAGCAACCCTGTCTATTGAATTTTCTTCAATTACCATTACTTTTTGCCAAAGAAATGGAATGATGTGCAGTTGTCAACATTCAGAAATTGTGTCTATAGCCAAATCATATTTTAAAAATAATCTGTTTTCTAATACAGTATACTGAATAATCTTTTCCCAATGTACAACTGAAATGAGAGTAAATGGATATTACAGATAAATAAATAAGCCCATAAGAAGGCTAAAAGTGGAAAAGATGTCTACCGTGAGCAGATAAGAAATGATAATAAAATTTTAGAACAGCATAGAGATCTAGAAGAGTAATCTAGATCAAAGAAATCACATCTTAATATGGGCATGCGTAAAGGTTGCAAGTGATTGGAGCTCTTAAGGAGTGGTAAAAAAAAAAAAAAAAAAAAAATTAAGCAGCTCTAACTCGACTTCTGAATTACAGAAAGTAAGGGAGAGCTCTAGGTGGCGCTGACAGAATTTAAGCAAAGACCTGTTTACAGACTGCTGTGTCATTCAGCTGTTAACCCTTCCTCCGTATACGTGGAGTAGATGACTATAAGCTTTTACCTTCCCAGCCGAAGATCTCATCTTCAATTTGAGCAGAAGATCCTCTTGGATGGTCCACAGGGGCAGTTGAACGGAGAGCCAGAAAGCAGTAGCTAATTGTTTTAGACGTTCAGTGAGTCTGGGTGTCGGGAAGTGGGAAGAGAAGCAGCTCTAAGCAGAACAAATAAATCAACATACTTCATCCCCAAATGAAGTCCTTCCACCCTATTGTCATTGTCAGCGTGCCTACTGAAAAGAGTGAATTTAACGTAAAGAAAGGCTTGCCTGGCAATTGGGCTGGTTCACAGTCAGCCTTCTGTCCACACGAAAGTGAAAGTGAAAGTCGCTCAGCATGTCTGACTGTTTCTGACCCCATGAACTATACAGTCCGTGGAATTCTCCAGATCAGAATACTGGCATGGGTAGCTGTTCCCTTCTCCAGGAGATCTTCCCAATCCAGGAATCAAACCAGGATCTCCTGCATTGCAGGCAGATTCTTTACCAACTGAGCTATCAGGGAAGCCCTCTGTCCACATAAGAAGGGCCTTTAGGGTAACAGATCTATGAATCTGCAAAGCTGCAAAGAGATTCATCAGCTTAGAACTTAATCTGTCAGTATTGGTGAGTGATACACTGAGATTCACCAGTTATAAAATCAAAACAGAGAAAATCAGTCATCACAGGAGAAATGGAATAATGCAAACAATAAGAATCAAAAAAAATCCATGTTAATAACCTCAGAGAGATTTGGGAGTTGTTGCCTGCCTAAAATAAGAACAAGCTGCCCTTAAAATATAAATAAATTAATTAAAATAAATGGCAAAGCATTTTTGGAAATTAAAACTATGATTACTAATATTAATTGAAAGGAATCAATAAGAAAACCTAATACAATGGACACTTCTGGTTTAATAGTCTAGAAGATAAACACAAAGATATCTTTCAGAATACAAAATGTAAAAGTGGCTCAGTTGTGTCCGACTCTACAGTCCATGGAATTCTCCAGCCCAGAATACCGGCGTGAGTAGCCTTCCCAACCCAGGGATCAAACCCAGATCTCCTGCATTGCAGGCAGGTTCTTTATCAGTTGAGCCTCAAGGGAAGCCCAAGAATATTGAAGTGGGTGGCCTTTCCCTTCTCCAGGGGATCTTCCCAAAACAGGAATTGAACCTGGGTCTCCTGCATCGCAGGAGGATTCTTTAACAACTGAGCCATCAGAGAAGCAATGGAAAAGAAATGGAAAATATTTTTAAAATCTAGTGCCATTCAACTATTTCCAGAATGTCAAAGACCCCTGGAAGTCCAGAAAGAAAGAAGAGAGACAGTTGATAGGTACAAATAATCACAGAGATAATACAAAACATATCTCTAAGAAAAAGACTCAAATTGAAGGACTCCACAATTGCTAGAAAAATGAAGAGATACAAACTGAAAGAGGGAATTGTAAAATTTCAGGATTCAAAGTATAAAAAGAAAAATCATAAAAATGCTTCCAATGGGAAAAAGATAAACTACAGAAGAAAAAGGATCAGACTTCCTATTATAGCATAATATACCAAAAAAATTAATATTTCATAAAATATATTTACTTAAAGTGCCTTATATAGGAAACTTTTCAACTAAATACAAAAGGAATTAAAAAAGAAAACATGTTAGGCTACAAGGTAGTGTCACTTGTGATTTTTTTTTTTCAATTTGAATTTATAATCCAGAAAACCAAAATAAGAAGCAAGAAAGAAGTCATGGATGGATCTGAGAGAACGATCCAAACTGGAGAGCAATATGAAAGGAAATCACAGGATAATTTGAGAAGGAAGGTAATATGCAAAAACTTACTTTACCAAAAATTTCTTTAAAAGAAAATGATGACTTTCCACCCAAAGTGTATGAATAAGAATCACCTGCTGGTTTTTAAAAATTAAAGACATATATCCCTTTTACTCAATAACAACAAAGTCAAATGAAAAGTCTAGGAAAAAAATAAGTTGTACAAGAATGGTATGATCCAAATATGAACATTTGTTTTAGGCAACTGATTGAGTGAAATAAATCCATTTGAATTTGAACTGCAATATACTGAGGACAAATGATGAGCCCAAAGTGATACTAAAATTTTTCTTATGAGTTAAATAATATAGTTCTTTTAAGAATGTCGAAGTCAACATTGCAATCATATAATAAATGTACATTTAATGAAAATAACTCTTGAAGCCTTTAAATTCCTTGCTTAAGATCTCCCAAAAAATAGTGAAGAGAGAAGATTCCATCCAGAGGCAAAATGAACTAGTTGTGGAATGGTAAGCTTCATGACTCTAAATCTAAATATAATTAGATATTTGTTTGTCAGGATATTAAAAGAATTCCTTATTCCAGTGGAAAGTTGGATTAGAAAATGAATATATTTTCTCATCCATGTATCCAGCAAGTATTTATCAAGCTAATATTATGGGTTAGACAGCATGTTCAGAATTCAAAGAAAAAATGTCTCCGCTTTCAAGACTCATGCAGTTTAGAAGATTATTAATCAAAGATAGAGGCATACTGGTAATCAACTGTTTTTTCTCTGAAATCCCTTCTCTGCTCATTATTGCTTCAGACATTTTTGACTTTTAATCACAGTAAGCCCACATCAGCTTTCCAAACTAAAAATTTTGTAAACAAATGAGAGAATATTGTTTGGATCTTTGAACATTAATCAACACAGTCAAGGGTATTACAGTTTGCAATGCTTAATAATAATACTTCTATAATGCTTCTGCTGCTCCTGCTGCTAAGTCGCTTCAGTCGTGTCTGACTCTGTGCGACCCCATGGACGGCAGCCCACCAGGTTACCCCATCCCTGGGATTCTCCAGGCAAGAACACTGGAGTGAGTTGCCATTTCCTTCTCCAATGCATGAAAGTGAAAAGTGAAAGTGAAGTCGCTCGGTCCTGTCCGACTCTTCTCGATCAGTCTTATTTCATAAATCATTCGAGAAAAGGGACATTTGAAAGAAGTAAGAGGCCCCAGAACTGAAGAAATTGGAAAGGATAATAAATTGGAAAGGGAAAGATGTCTTTGCAAATCACAAGCTCAATTATGATCTTTCAGAGTGAGAAGAAATTGAAAACCATCATTTGTCATGATATCCACAGACCCATTTCTCACCAAGATTTCACTGTGTGATCATAGACAAAAATAGACTTTCCCAGTTTCATAGGACATTAAAAACATTTAAAAATTAATGAATTTTGTATGATTCATCCTGATTCAGTAATACTAGTCAGCGGAAAAATGACAGATTTCATGGCAAAGTCATTGATTCCCAGAAGTGGCATGTTTGCAAACAGGAACTCTTTCAGTTAATTAATTCTTTGAATCATAGGATTTAAGGGACTCAATAAGCGTGAACAGGAAAAACATTTAAGTCGGTAAAATATTAACCACTGTGTTAGACCAGGAACGATAATTTTAAATGATGCTTTATGCCTCATTAACCTGTTACATATTCTATCAAAACAGGCTTAGTAGCCAGTTGAAAACCTTGATCACATTCTGAATATTCAGATTATAAAGTCTCAAGATATAATCTCTTTTTGCCCCAATGGGAAAAGTGCAATCCTTTAAAAACAATAAGTGTAATATAGAAGAAAGTCTCCCCTATAGCTCAAACGGTAAAGAATCTGCCTGCAATCCAGGAGACCTGGGTTTGATCACTGGGTCAGGAAGATCCTCTGGAGAAGGGAATGGCAATCCACTCCAGTGTTCTTGCCTGGAGAATGCCATGGAGAGAGGAGCCTGCTGGGCTACAGTCCATGGGATCACAGAGTTGGACACAACTGAGGGACTAACACTGCTACTAGAGAAAGTCATTCCACTTAAATGGAGGATGTGTGTGTACTGGTTGTTCAGTCATAGCTGACTCCTTGTGACTCTGTGGACTGTAACCCGCCAGGCTCCTCTGACCATGGAATTCTCCAGGCAAAACTACTGGGAGTGGGTTGCCATTCCCAAAAACATGTTAGGCTACAAGGTAGTGTCACTTGTGATTTTTTTTTTTCAATTTGAATTTATAATCCAGAAAACCAAAATAAGAAGCAAGAAAGAAGTCATGGATGGATCTGAGAGAACGATCCAAACTGGAGAGCAATATGAAAGGAAATCACAGGATAATTTGAGAAGGAAGGTAATATGCAAAAACTTACTTTACCAAAAATTTCTTTAAAAGAAAATGATGACTTTCCACCCAAAGTGTATGAATAAGAATCACCTGCTGGTTTTTAAAAATTAAAGACATATATCCCTTTTACTCAATAACAACAAAGTCAAATGAAAAGTCTAGGAAAAAAATAAGTTGTACAAGAATGGTATGATCCAAATATGAACATTTGTTTTAGGCAACTGATTGAGTGAAATAAATCCATTTGAATTTGAACTGCAATATACTGAGGACAAATGATGAGCCCAAAGTGATACTAAAATTTTTCTTATGAGTTAAATAATATAGTTCTTTTAAGAATGTCGAAGTCAACATTGCAATCATATAATAAATGTACATTTAATGAAAATAACTCTTGAAGCCTTTAAATTCCTTGCTTAAGATCTCCCAAAAAATAGTGAAGAGAGAAGATTCCATCCAGAGGCAAAATGAACTAGTTGTGGAATGGTAAGCTTCATGACTCTAAATCTAAATATAATTAGATATTTGTTTGTCAGGATATTAAAAGAATTCCTTATTCCAGTGGAAAGTTGGATTAGAAAATGAATATATTTTCTCATCCATGTATCCAGCAAGTATTTATCAAGCTAATATTATGGGTTAGACAGCATGTTCAGAATTCAAAGAAAAAATGTCTCCGCTTTCAAGACTCATGCAGTTTAGAAGATTATTAATCAAAGATAGAGGCATACTGGTAATCAACTGTTTTTTCTCTGAAATCCCTTCTCTGCTCATTATTGCTTCAGACATTTTTGACTTTTAATCACAGTAAGCCCACATCAGCTTTCCAAACTAAAAATTTTGTAAACAAATGAGAGAATATTGTTTGGATCTTTGAACATTAATCAACACAGTCAAGGGTATTACAGTTTGCAATGCTTAATAATAATACTTCTATAATGCTTCTGCTGCTCCTGCTGCTAAGTCGCTTCAGTCGTGTCTGACTCTGTGCGACCCCATGGACGGCAGCCCACCAGGTTACCCCATCCCTGGGATTCTCCAGGCAAGAACACTGGAGTGAGTTGCCATTTCCTTCTCCAATGCATGAAAGTGAAAAGTGAAAGTGAAGTCGCTCGGTCCTGTCCGACTCTTCTCGATCAGTCTTATTTCATAAATCATTCGAGAAAAGGGACATTTGAAAGAAGTAAGAGGCCCCAGAACTGAAGAAATTGGAAAGGATAATAAATTGGAAAGGGAAAGATGTCTTTGCAAATCACAAGCTCAATTATGATCTTTCAGAGTGAGAAGAAATTGAAAACCATCATTTGTCATGATATCCACAGACCCATTTCTCACCAAGATTTCACTGTGTGATCATAGACAAAAATAGACTTTCCCAGTTTCATAGGACATTAAAAACATTTAAAAATTAATGAATTTTGTATGATTCATCCTGATTCAGTAATACTAGTCAGCGGAAAAATGACAGATTTCATGGCAAAGTCATTGATTCCCAGAAGTGGCATGTTTGCAAACAGGAACTCTTTCAGTTAATTAATTCTTTGAATCATAGGATTTAAGGGACTCAATAAGCGTGAACAGGAAAAACATTTAAGTCGGTAAAATATTAACCACTGTGTTAGACCAGGAACGATAATTTTAAATGATGCTTTATGCCTCATTAACCTGTTACATATTCTATCAAAACAGGCTTAGTAGCCAGTTGAAAACCTTGATCACATTCTGAATATTCAGATTATAAAGTCTCAAGATATAATCTCTTTTTGCCCCAATGGGAAAAGTGCAATCCTTTAAAAACAATAAGTGTAATATAGAAGAAAGTCTCCCCTATAGCTCAAACGGTAAAGAATCTGCCTGCAATCCAGGAGACCTGGGTTTGATCACTGGGTCAGGAAGATCCTCTGGAGAAGGGAATGGCAATCCACTCCAGTGTTCTTGCCTGGAGAATGCCATGGAGAGAGGAGCCTGCTGGGCTACAGTCCATGGGATCACAGAGTTGGACACAACTGAGGGACTAACACTGCTACTAGAGAAAGTCATTCCACTTAAATGGAGGATGTGTGTGTACTGGTTGTTCAGTCATAGCTGACTCCTTGTGACTCTGTGGACTGTAACCCGCCAGGCTCCTCTGACCATGGAATTCTCCAGGCAAAACTACTGGGAGTGGGTTGCCATTCCCTTCTCCATGGGATCTCCCGCATTGCAGGGAGATTCTTTACCATCTGAGCTACCTGAAGTCCCCAAATGGAGGATATATAATAGTACATGATATAATATGTATAATATAATAAAATTAAATATGTATATATTTTTTTCATAAACTTTTTCTTATTTCAGTTGGTAAGACTTCTGTTTTTCTCTTTACTGTGAAATTTCTCCTTTCATGATTTAATTGCCTCCTGAGGAAAGTGAAAGAGGAGAGTGAAAAAGCTGGCTTAAAACTCAACGTTCAAAACAATGAAGATCTTGGCATCTGGTCCTTCATCCATATGGCAAGTGAATCCATGTGGCATCCACTTCATGAAGTGGCATCCTATCACTTCATGGCAAATAGATGGAGAAACAATGGAAACAGTGACAGACTTCATTTTCTTGGGCTCCACAATCACTGCAGATGGTGACACCCGCCAGGCTCCTCTGACCATGGAATTCTCCAGGCAAAACTACTGGGAGTGGGTTGCCATTCCCTTCCCCATGGGATCTCCCGCATTGCAGGGAGATTCTTTACCATCTGAGCTACCTGGGAAGTCCCCAAATGGAGGATATATAATAGTACATGATATAATATGTATAATATAATAAAATTAAATATGTATATATTTTTTTCATAAACTTTTTCTTATTTCAGTTGGTAAGACTTCTGTTTTTCTCTTTACTGTGAAATTTCTCCTTTCATGATTTAATTGCCTCCTGAGGAAAGTGAAAGAGGAGAGTGAAAAAGCTGGCTTAAAACTCAACGTTCAAAACAATGAAGATCTTGGCATCTGGTCCTTCATCCATATGGCAAGTGAATCCATGTGGCATCCACTTCATGAAGTGGCATCCTATCACTTCATGGCAAATAGATGGAGAAACAATGGAAACAGTGACAGACTTCATTTTCTTGGGCTCCACAATCACTGCAGATGGTGACGGCAGCCATGAAATTAAAAAACTCTGCTCCTTGGAAGAAAAGCTATGACAAATCTAGACAGCATATCAAAAAGCAGAGACATTACTTTACCGACAAAGGTCCGTCTAGTCAAAGCTATGGTTTTTCCAGTAGTCATGTATGGATGTGAGAGCTGGACTATAAAGAAAGCTGAGCACTGATTAATCGATACTTTTGAACTGTGGTGTTGGAGAAGACTCTTGAGAGTCCCTTGGACAGCAGGGAGATCAAACCAGTCAATCCTAAAGTTAATCAGTCCTGAATATTCATTGGAAGGACTGATACTGAAGCTGAAACTCCAATACTTTGGCCACCTGATGGGAAGAAATGACTCATGGGAAAAGACCCTGATGCAGGGAAAGACTGAAGGCAGGAGTAGAAGAGTCGACAGAGGATGAGATGGTTGGATGGCATCACTGACTAATGGATGCCAGTTTGAGCAAGCTCTAGGAATTCATGATGGACAGGGAAGCCTGGCGTGCTACAGTCCATGGGGTTGTAAAGAGTTGGAAAAGACTGAGCGACTGAACTGAAATGAAATGAACATAACAAAGTGGAATAATCATAATCTTTAGAAAATTAGTGGAACAAAATAGGTATATTCCTCTAATTTATAAAAATTTTCTATGAAACATCAGTGTGTTTGTTAACTAAAACATTTAAAAAGATAGCTCAATAAGTAGCAAAGAAAAAAGGTTAATATTTCTTGAACCAAACACTTCATAGGGATTACCCCCATTTAAGTCTATAAGTCAGATACTACTGTTATTCTCATGCTGGTCTTCTCAGAGCCACACAGCTAAATAGACATGGAATCAGGGTGTCGTTCATCAGGAAGTCAGATTCCAGAAGCCTGAGCTTTTAAACAGTGTACAGTACTGAGACAGGTACTCATCCCACACCAAACAATGATAAGTGTGATGTAACAAGACTGTCCGGGGAAGGCAATGGCACCCCACCCCAGTACTCTTGCCTGGAAAATCCAATGGACGGAGCAGCCTGGTGGGCTGCAGTCCTTGGGGTCGCTAACAGTCGGACAGACTGAGCGACTTCACTTTCACTTTTCTCTTTCATGCATTGGAGAAGGAAATGGCAGCCCATTCCAATATTCTTGCCTGGAGAATCCCAGGGATGGGGGAGCCTGGTGGGCTGCCGTCTATGGGGTCACACAGAGTCGGACACGACTGAAGTGACTTAGCAGCAGCAGCAGCAACAAGACTGTCTGCATAGCATAGTCATGGTTTGCTAACAAACATACGTAGACGCGGAAATAACCAAAAAACCAGGCACCAAAATTGTAATCACTGTTAAAACTGGATGATGATATCATAAGTAACCCTTTTATTTTGTTCTTTATGCTATTCTATGCATTTCCAATTTTATACTATATTTACTTTTTGGTAACAAGAACTTAATTGACTCAGATATATTAAAATCCTTGCCAATATTTCCTTGTAATTTTTTAAATGATATTTTCCTGTATTGGAGCATTTTTAAATACTTCATCAAACTTGCTACAGTATTGCTTCTGTTTATGTTTTGGTTTTTTGGTCATGAGGCACGTATGATATCAGTTCCCCGACCATTGAAGCCACACCTCTTGTACTAGAGGGCCAAGTTTTAATCCCTGAACCACCAGGCATATCCCAATTTCCTCATAAGGTTAATGATAATTTGATATAATCTAATAGTAATATATTATTAAAATAATAAACAAAGTAATTTTTTATTTGCTCTACTAAACCAAAGTATATTGACGATTTGGGAAGATATGAGGGTACTAAGAAATAGTACAGTCGAAAAATTCCTAATTAGCTCTAGGAAATAAATATCATTCACAGTCACTTTAACTTGTTTGATTAAGTTTCAAACTGGAATTCCTAAACAGTAACTATTTGTCTTGATATTTAAATAAAATAAATTATTTAGCCTATTGCCTGGTAGAACAAAGATGATAATTATCAACAGAGTACAGCTGTATACGTCTGAAAAGAAATAGAAAAAATATTATTTACTCTTAGAAAGTGACATGTTTATTTTCTTCTGCATATTTTTCAGTTCAACAGAAGCTCTATTAATAGAATTCCCCTCAACTAGTTTGCTTATATCTCTTTATCTCTCCTATAAAACATCCTACGATGGTTGGCTTGTATACAAACACCTTCTCCATTTGAATCTTAACTTCTAAGTTGATTATGTTTTCCTTAAACTTACTTATTCTATGTGTCTGTTATCTTAATTATATAGATTAATTAATATATCCATGAACAGAGTAAATATAACTGTTAAAAAACATTTTACAGAAAACAGCTGAATAGAGAAAACTATTCAAAACAATGAATAAATACAAAAATTAGAGAAATTCATTAAAATGAATTTCTAAAAGGATTATTGTTGGTTTTAGATATAGGTAAGACAATGTAAAACCTTGAAGAAAAGAATTAAAATCTAGAAGGAGTCTACATTTAAATTGCATGGCAATATTCCTAAATTATTTTTCTACTTTGAAAAGATGTAAAGCACTAATTTTGGATTATATCACAAAAATTATTAATACCACATGGTGTAAATAAGTAGTAAATTGCAGTGAACAAGGATATGGAATTATTTTGATGAAATATCAGCTCAATTGAAATAAGAAAATTTAAGATTATCAAATATGACTGGTTCATTTATGCAACATTAATTATATCTGTAACTTTTATTAATTTGATTTTATGTTTTGTGTTCAGTTGCTCAGGCATGTCTAACTCTTTGCAACCCTCTGAACTGTATCCCACCAGGCTCCTCTGTCCACAGGATTCTTCAGGCAAGAATACTGGAGAAGGCCACCATTTCCTCCTCCAGGGGATCTTCCCAACTCAGGCATCAAACCCACATCACCTGTGTCTTCTGTTTGGAAGGTGAATTCTGTACCACTGAGCCACCTGGAATGCCTGTGATTTCATGTTTTATTCACTTCCAAAATGTTTGGAGTTTTACAACTTGATAAATAATTAAAAAATGATTTCCAATACAGTTATCGTTATAGAAATAACTTTAAGGAATCATAGAATTTCATAAAATCTGAAAATATAAAAAATATAATTCAAGGAGTCCTTGTGAAGCCACTCATAAAAGAAGCTTTCTCAAGGTAGCACGTTGCATTAAATTTAAATAAATACTGTCTATTCAGATTTAAAAGGGATATCTTATCTAGTCCACACAAGTTCAATATATTACAGATAGTCTTTAAAAAGTAGCTTTAATTCAATATGACTTTATGGACTTCCTGGGTGACAGGGGGTAAAGGATCCTCCTGCAATGCAGGAGACATGGGTTCTATCCTTGGGTTAGGAAGATCCCCTGGAAGAGGCCATGGCAATCCACTCCAGTATTCTTGCCAGGAAAATCCCATGAACAGAGGAGTCTGGTGGGCTACAGTCATTAGTAGGGTTGCAATGAATTGGACACAACTGAAGTGGTGACTGAACAAACACACACTTGCGTGCGCGCACACACAGTATGATTTTATTCACAGTAAAAGCATTTTAAAAAATTAAGTGACATCCACATTGAAATGGCTTTCCCCCACGAATGACATTTCTAACACCTAAAGTACTCAATAGAAATTGGCATATACCCTGATTGGTTGTCATATCAAATTCTAAATTTGTCAATTCAGAAATAATCTCTAGGTTTTCAAGCATTTTATGTTTGAGAGTGCTTTTTAACTGAAGTGATTATCATACATCTTAGTGGTCTGCAAAAGTTATTCTGTATGTGTTTGCTCAGTCACTCAGTTGTGTCCACCCTTTGCAATCCCCTGGACTGTAGCCCACCAGAATCTTCCATCTGTGGGATTTTCCAGGCAAAAATACTGGAGTGAGTTGACATTCCCTTCTCTGGGAGATTTTCCTGACTCAGGGATTGAACCTGCATCTCCTGCATTGGTAGGTGAATTCTTTATCACAGAGCCACCTGGGAAGTCCCATTCTGCATGTTACTCAATCTATATTCTTCTTTAAGCAGTACATTGCTTAGTGAAAATTACTGCAATGTTAAATATAACATTTTTGTTATTATATATAACATAAATGAACAATATAACATAGAGCAAAACAAACAAAAAAAGTAACATATCTGTTTTCCCCACATTCCCTATCCACCCTCAAAAACAGCTAAATTCAGTGGGGGAGAATATCATAGGTTAACAACATACAAGAACTCCTGTTATGAGTAGTGAAATAGACATAAATACCTGTCCTTATTCAATTTCAAATGGATATTGAAGATTAGAATGAGAAGAAAATCCATGAGAAATTTTTTTGGGAAAAAAAAAAAAGACATAGTCCACAAATAGTTAAGGAAGGAATGATCAAAATAAAAGAGCATGTCTGTACAAATACACGAGGGAAGTGCTAAGCAAGAAAGATCTGTGGTGCATATGGTAGCCTGCTTTCACACTATAAATCTCCAAGTCCTTCATATATAGTATGTGTGCTCTGAGATGCCAAAGAGTGCATTAAGATATCTTGGCTCTAATTGGGGCCTCTGTAAATGTCAGCACATTTATCATGTTGCTCTGGCGCCACACTACTTAAAACCACAGCAAAGGATTTATCTCCTTTGGGCTTGTGTTTGGATCCAAAGCTTCCCCAAAATGTTTTCCCAAGTTTCTAGCTGTTCTCGATTTTAATTTAGTCTTAATCAACATAGGTGGCATTTTGGTCCCTCTCACAAAAATAAATTTAGATACAAAATTAATGAATGATTTATGAAATGTGAAGTCAGTTTATTAATGATCCTATCATTAAACAGTTATTTGGGTCAAAGGACAATGAAAAGGATGAAATTTGCCCAGAAGAAAGCATTTAAAATGAACTACTGTCTAAAGAAAATTCAATATTTGATTAGAAGCAGGACAAAATAAACTAGTGAAGATATGGTGATCAGGGCCAAATGGGGGAAAAAATACATGGTTATTTGCCAGTTTTATAGGAAAATCACTAAACAAAGCATGTGATGAGGGATCTACACAAAATACATTCTACACAACTTATGTTGATTTCAGTAGGTTATTACTGGGATTATAAGATAACTCTTCATGGTGGTAAACCTTTTTGCTTTGGGTATTTAAATTACTGCTGAGGTCATTAAAATAAAACATAATGAACACGAATCATCATTATAGATTAACTCATTTAATACATGCAGGTTTTCATTTACTTACTGTGCTCCAGACTCCTCTACAAGGCCAGGTTTTAAAGAATGTGTATTATTTCTTCTGAATGCAAAATTAAAGATGAATAATAAAAGGAAACTCTCTCTTGATTATGCATTATTTTTTTTCTTCTCACAGGAATACTTAGAATATTAATGGACTTATCAATTCCCTTGACAGTTTTTGAGTAAATTTCCAAACAAATTGAAATCTTTTTCAGGACTTATTCTTTATTTGATAAAGTAAATTCCACAGGTTATTAAAGGGAAGCAAAATAATTTCCAAAATTTTACTTTATTTGTGAGGCAGTTCATACATGTGCAATAGTCAGATCAAAATCATCTAAGATAGGATATAAGAAAGAAAGGAATAATATGATACCCTTTATAAAAGTTTTAGAAACTCAAGAAATTCAGAAGCAATAATACATCCTACATTTCCAGGCAGATGGGCAGTTATATTATGCAGAGGCTTATACAAATCAAATTCTGCAATGAAGAAACAGGAAACAAGGCAATGTGTTTATTTATAAACTGACATGTACTGAATGCCATCACGTTGTTCGTTTATGTGGGCCATGCATGCATCTTAGTTCTCTTTTTTTTCCATAGGAAACACCACAAGCTCTCTATAGTTCTTGACAAACTTGTTAAATAAAATAACCTCCTATAATCAAACATCGTTGCATGCACACCTTCACTAGGGCAAAGTGAGCTCTGTAGACAGTTTCTCCATGGAGAACCCAGCTTTTTTTCAATCCATCTGCCATGGTACTGGCCTGATCGTACTACAAACGCTCTCATGTGTGGTATTTTATTCCTCTTTCCAAGGAATAATCTGATGACAATTATTGAGAACAATTATTATCTTCCACTGTGTGTTTCAGTCCTGGGTTGTCACACAAAACACAGGGCACCTCATTCACTTTAGATTTCATATAAATAATGAGCAGTTTTTCAGAATAAGTATGTCTCAGCAATACTTGGGACATACACTAAAAAAAGATTCTTTGTTCATCTGAAATTCAAATTTAATTGGGCACTCTCTAGTTTTACTGGCTATATCTGACAGCTCTATTCAAGTTAACTACCATTGACATTGACAAAAATCATGAAACGCTTACTAGTTTTGTATCTGATGAAGCAAGCCTGACAGGCGGGGTTCCGCTCTTCTCACTCACTGTAACATGCTTTAAATACATTATTTTATTTTTACAGTATCAATGTTAAGTCGATTTTTTTTTTTAAGAAAATAGAATGGGTTTTCCTTAATGGTGTCTTTTGCTGTCAAATCATCTCAATGTAAATAAAAAATAGCAAATGGATGGCATCTTAAATTTCTTAAGGAGACATAAACCATAATTTAATTTTGGGATAAAGCTGAGAGAAAGAGGTGGGAACTCCATGTGTGAGGAAGAAGTGAGGTGAGGGGGAGGGGTGGAACTCAATTAAATAAACTTGTCAGAGGAATAATTAAATATACACACTACAGAGTGATATTTTTCCAAACTTCGGAACATTCTTGAGCATAGCTAATGGAGACAGAATTCACTGATGAGCAGTTTTTCTGGCCCACTGCATGAGTTACTTTTGAATGTTTAACAGCCAGAAGACGATTCTTCATGGGCTATCAGCAAAGTTGTACCCCCACATAAGAGTAATTAACAGAGTCCTATTCTACCTCTCAGTCTGCAAGTATTTCTAATGCATCTCTGGAGTTTTAAGGCAAAGTTAACCTCCTTTGTTATGTAATGTGTGTCTTTTTTTTTTTTTAAATTCATTTTTGACCTTTGCTAGCACATGCAGTTCTAAATCTATTGCCTCCTGTGATGACCTAGAGGACTGGAATGGTGCAGGGGGTGGGGGGGGTGTCATGAGAGGAAGGCTCAAGAAGAAGGGATATATGTATACTAATAACTGATTCACACTATTGTCCAGCACAAACCAACACAACACTAAAACAATGATCTTCCAATTAAAAATTTTAAAATAAAATGTTAAAAAAAAAACCCTCCATTGCCTCTACTCCTTAAATACAATGCAAATGTTGAAAATAATGTTCTGTGCTTACTATGCATATTCATGCTCTATGATGAGTCACTACTATGATTTTGATTTGCCCATTATGCTCTGTGCTTTGCATTTTCCCAGAAGGATAGTGGGGAAAAAGAAAAAGCTTTAAGTTATCCCTTTAGTCTGTCTTGCTTGTTTCCCTCTTATTATGAACATGGCACAGCATAATCGTTTTCTGGAATGTTTTCATTTAGCAGAGTATTGTGCTGTGGACATCCTGATATATTCCAGGGCATATTTTGTGTCTCTCTTGCCTCCTCCCTTCGGCACGCTATGCAGATGTTCCGCTAGTGGTTACTGCATGACTAATTTTCGAGTCTACACGTTGTCTTAAACTGTGAAAAATAGGAACATAGTTTTAATGAGGTTGACTTTGAATAGCAATAGCAAGATTAAAATTTTATTTATCTAGTAAGGTATATTATGCCCAGAGTCCATAATCTCTTAGAAATGCTAATCAAAAGGCATGTTAAAATGTTTAAAAATCCCAGGCAAGTCAAATAAATGCCAAATGCTTCTTTCAGTGGAGCAAACCTGGTAAGTGGGGTATGCCTTTCTCAGTGGTCAATCTCGTGGCTCCCAGGAACAAACTCAGTGACATCTGCAGTATAACAAATATTATGGTTTATAATATTAGCATAGAGTATGTTCTTTTACTCATCAACAATTTATTAACTTCAAGGGTAATTTATATACGCTCAGGTCAGTGAACAAAACAGACAATTTCTGCTTTCCGGAAGTTTAAGTTCTTTCAGCTATATACATGAAATAAACCCAGGAGAGTGGCTAACTTTCTTATTAGCCTGTTGACCCTTGGGGGCTTAATCTTTTTACCTCCATTGCCAAGAACAGAGCCTGAAACAAACAAAGGATCCTATGTACATTCAGCGAATTCATCTAAATGTCAAGAAACAATATCCATGTGTGTGTGCTCAGTCACAAAGTCATATCTGACTCTGTGATTCCATGGACTGTAGCCTAACAGGCCCGTTTGTCAGTGTGATTCCCCAGACAAGATTACTGGAGCAGGTTGCCATTTCCTTTCCAAGGGATCTTCCTGACCTGGGTATTAAACCTGCACCTCCTGCATTGGTAGGTGAATTCTTTACCACTGAGCCACCAGGGAAACTCTAGGAAACGATATCATACAAATACAAATCTCAGCCTATTT
The DNA here is from genome assembly GCA_006410675.1 of Oreotragus oreotragus. Lineage (NCBI taxonomy): Eukaryota > Metazoa > Chordata > Mammalia > Artiodactyla > Bovidae > Oreotragus > Oreotragus oreotragus. Next base: position 34,909 of record SJYX01011492.1, read on the forward strand.
TTATCTTCTTTCCTTGTGTATCTTATTGCCTTTGTTATTTAAATACATATATTTAAAATATTAGCAATATTCTTTGAGTTTCATGCACCTTACCTATCAAAATGTGATTATGAAAATGCCTTCTATCAAAGACTTTGAATATTATTGTTCATATTACTGATGGCTCCTGGTGATATTTTATAATATTGATAATACTGAATATTGTCAATCTGATAATATTCAAACTTACATATGCAAGAGTGCTTTCATTCTCTGAGAATATTAGACAACAAATTACCTATGTTCCAGGAGATAGACAGGAGCAAAGTATCAGGGCTGTTAAACACACTTAACAAGTAAAGTATTTATTTTATGTAAGACATAAGAGTGCCTTTCACATAGTGTGATAACAGCAGAATTAACTTGGTCACAGTTACCATTTCTGGAAACACAACTCAGAGTAAAATCATAAAAGAATGTATCATCTTTGGTGATAAAGGCCAACACAATTTTAGTTTCAGGATAAATATGAGAAAGGAGAATCAAATGATAAAATGAGTGTGGTAACCATGTGCAGAACCTATTCATACTGGATAGTGAATATTTCCTTGAGCTTAAACATATTTTTGGCCCCAGAAACAGAATTCATCTAAATGAAAACCATTGTAATGGCTGGTTCCATATAACAAGTGTAATGTATCCTGGCAGGTTGCCTATAGTAACAGTGGTTGCCTAATCTAGTTACGGTGAATTTTAATGTATGCTTTCACCAACCCTGCTATGTAGGAGCAAGCTTCTTAAACAAAGACATTGTTGTTTTAGTATTATCATTCTTGGATTATTGTAGCTGAATATGATATAAGCTAGTCTTGAAGTGTAATAGGCTTTTACAAAATATTGAATAGAGATTTGGGAAGTTTCGAAGCAGATGAATGTCCGAGGAGTTTGTAACGGTTTCAACAGCATTTAAGAACTCAAGAGCTAATGGTTACAACAAAGAAGGCATTTGTTAGTAAAATCAGAAGAAAATATAGTAGAATATACAACTGAACTTGTATTTTAGCAAAGTCACAAATTTATAATATAACATGTCAATTCCAAATGATCCCTTCTGAAGACTAGGTCTTCATTAAAATTGTATGTATATGTAGGAAAGTAATTTTGATGCATTCACTGAATTGAGATGCTGCCTGTATATACAGAGCTTTTATTGACAATGCTAGTATGTGAAGATATAAAAAGCAACATCCACTTTCAGTAATTCAGGAAAAGAAGGGGCTATTCTGTCAATAACCAGTGTGAGGAAGGAAGCTGATCCAAACTTCAGAGGCTTTGAAACTGTGTAGGAATTAGCTTTCTCATGTTGGTCGTTTCATTGTTCACTTACTAGACAGCCTTGAGAGCTTAATAATTAACCACAGAGGCTATTTATAGAATTTTAAAAACATAGCCATTCCTGAGCGATCTGGGTCATTTATCCTACTGCTCTGAGAGTTGACAAGGTCACGCAGAATTCCCGTGTGAGGAGACACTAACCTCAAGGCCCAAATTCTCCAGGTTGAAGAGAAGCTACGCTGGCATGAGAAAGTGATAAAAGAGTAGCCTGCATAGTTTATCTTCCCCAGATCCTCCAAAACCTCCCTTTGAAGGCTTTTTTACCTAGGTGCAATTCCAATCCCCTTCCATTAACGCCATGGCTTGATTATCTCAACAGCTTCTAATAGGGTTAAGTGAATTTACCTCAGTGTTCTGAAAGAAAACCAGACTCCTGAAGTTGCTAATATACACTTACTAACTCATGACCAGGTCACACATCCACTCCCTTATAAATTTTACTGGGGTTCTTCGTTTTACGCACAACTCCTCCTCTCCGCTTTAAGCCATCTACTACACTCTGAGCGCCTTTTCGTTGTGTAATAGTGAACATCTGTGACAGCGTCTTTGCCAAAATAAATAAAATTAAGCAGATGATTCTGTGGGGTTATGCTAAACAATTTTTTAAACAAGTTCAGATTTCCTTCTAAGGGAGTACAAAATGTCTCCATATGCTGGTTCTTGTTTATCCGTGTGTGCAAAAGAGAGAGAATCGCAAAGCTAAGAACCAAGGGAAAGATCATAACTGTAAAGTCATCAAACTCTCGTTAACGCAGCTTTATATTTTTTTAATTAACAACGTTTTCAATACAAACCAGGGGCCCTGCTTTCTCATTAAAAGACTTTCAACATATACTGTCTAGAATGTTATTTTTTCTGTCAGTAAGATGAAAGCCAGCCTGTTTTTGGCATCAAACCTGTTCCTCGTTGTTATCAGTTTTGCTCCTGGCTATAGTGTGGCCCTGTTATTCTCTTGAAATTCTTCTTTTCTGGATTTACATGTACAAAACAAACTGAACAAACACACCAAGAAAGGCCAGCAAAAGGTTGGCTCTTTTCATTGGATCACAGATGTGAAGCAATCAAGGTGGATGTGTTGACTAATTCATTATGGTTAGGATCAGTTTTGTCTGATATTTGTTATGCCAAGTTTCTTTGGTTTTTTAATTCAAGATACATCTTTTCTTCCCCTTCTTCTTTCAAATTGCCTATGTCCTTTGGCTTTAGACGTGTTACTCATTAGCTGCAAGTCGTTAGAATTTTACTAGCCTATCAGATCTGCAGAGTATTGCCCTGAATAGGATCATTTGTTCCATTTTCCTTGATTGTAATTGTTGGTTTATTTATGCTTTAAATCTCCCGTTTTCGTTGGTGTTTTCTGTGTCTCCCGTCTGTTGCTTTTTCTGTCCTCCCATCCTTTCCTTTGTGGATTCTTGTTATTTTTATTTTTTCCTCTTCTGCCAGATCCCTTCTCCTTTCCTGATTTGTAGATTGGTGTTAATTGCCTTAACTCAATCTTTTTCAACCACAAAAGATTATTTACTATTGTTTTATAAATGAATATTTATTTAAGTCAGTTGTTCTCTGCAGAGGCCATTTGCCTCCCCGGGAACATTTATCACTGTCTAGTGATGGTTACTGATTGTCATAACAGAGTTGTTAGTAAATGTAAGAGATACTCCTGGCTGGCATCTAGTGGGTAGAGAACAAAGATAGTGCCAAACATCTTATAATGAACAAAGCAACTCCTCCCAACAAAGAATGTCCAACTCAAAATGCCAATAGTGCTGATGTTGAGAGCCCCTGACTCAGATTTACCCATATTTACTTTTTGCTTTTCTTTTCTTATTTTTCAAACTCTCCATCAGAGCTCACTATTCTACTTGAACCAAGTCTCCTTTCCCTGAAGTAAGGGTCTACTCTAACCAACTCAGTTTTTGTTGTTTTCCCTTTTCTCTCCACTTTTATTTACTCTGTATTTTTTATTACTAACCACATTTTAATTGAAGTATAGTTCCTTTACAATGTTGGATTATTTTCTCACATATAACAAAGTGATTCATTTGCATATGTATTAATAAATATTTTCTTTTTCAGATTCTTTTCCACTGTAGGCTATTACAAGATACTGAATATATTACCTGTGCTGTACAATAGATCTTTGTTGCTTATTTTATACAAAGTAGAGTGTGTGTATTAAACTCCTAATTTATCTCTTCTCCTCCCATCCCACTTTCCCCTTTTGGAACTCTGCATCCTAGATTGGAACTTGAACCCGGATTCTTCTAGCTGAGATCACACATGGTCTCAGGCCTTGATGAAGCCCAAGTTTTTGATATCTCATCACAGAAAGAATTCAGTGAGAGGCAGAGTGATAAGTAAGAAGTGAAGATGGTGTGATCACTCACCTAGAGCCAGACATCCTGAAATGTGAAGTCAAGTGGGCATTAGAAAGTATCACTATGAACAGAGCTAGTGGAGGTGATGGCATTCCAGTTGAGTTATTTCAAATCCTAAAAGATGATGCTGTGAAAGTGCTGCACTCAGTATGCTAACAAGTTTGGAAAACTTAGCATGGACACAGGACTGCAAAAGGTCAGTTTTTATTTCAATCCCAAAGAAGGCAATGCCAAAGAATGTTCACACTACTGCACAATTGTGCTCATCTCACATGTTAGCCAAGTAATACTCAAAATTCTCCAAACTAGGCTTCAACAGTATGTGAATCAAGAACTTCCAGATGTTCAAGCTGGATTTATAAAAGGCAGAGGAACCAGAGATCAATTTGCCAACATCTGCTGGATCACAGAAAAAGCAAGAGAGTTCCAGAAAAACATATATTTCTGCTTTATTGACTACACCAAAGTCTTTGACTATGTAGATCACGACAAACTGGAAAATTTTTAAAGAGCTGGGAATACCAGACCACGTTACTTGACTCCTGTGAAATCAATATGCAGGTCAAGAAGCAACAATTAGAACCAAACATGAAAAAATGGACTGGTTCCAAATTGAGAAAGGAGTATGTCAAGGCTGTATATTGTCACCCTGCTTATTTAGCTTATATGCAGAGTACGAGCAAGTCGTTAGAATTTTACTAGCCTATCAGATCTGCAGAGTATTGCCCTGAATAGGATCATTTGTTCCATTTTCCTTGATTGTAATTGTTGGTTTATTTATGCTTTAAATCTCCCGTTTTCGTTGGTGTTTTCTGTGTCTCCCGTCTGTTGCTTTTTCTGTCCTCCCATCCTTTCCTTTGTGGATTCTTGTTATTTTTATTTTTTCCTCTTCTGCCAGATCCCTTCTCCTTTCCTGATTTGTAGATTGGTGTTAATTGCCTTAACTCAATCTTTTTCAACCACAAAAGATTATTTACTATTGTTTTATAAATGAATATTTATTTAAGTCAGTTGTTCTCTGCAGAGGCCATTTGCCTCCCCGGGAACATTTATCACTGTCTAGTGATGGTTACTGATTGTCATAACAGAGTTGTTAGTAAATGTAAGAGATACTCCTGGCTGGCATCTAGTGGGTAGAGAACAAAGATAGTGCCAAACATCTTATAATGAACAAAGCAACTCCTCCCAACAAAGAATGTCCAACTCAAAATGCCAATAGTGCTGATGTTGAGAGCCCCTGACTCAGATTTACCCATATTTACTTTTTGCTTTTCTTTTCTTATTTTTCAAACTCTCCATCAGAGCTCACTATTCTACTTGAACCAAGTCTCCTTTACCTGAAGTAAGGGTCTACTCTAACCAACTCAGTTTTTGTTGTTTTCCCTTTTCTCTCCACTTTTATTTACTCTGTATTTTTTATTACTAACCACATTTTAATTGAAGTATAGTTCCTTTACAATGTTGGATTATTTTCTCACATATAACAAAGTGATTCATTTGCATATGTATTAATAAATATTTTCTTTTTCAGATTCTTTTCCACTGTAGGCTATTACAAGATACTGAATATATTACCTGTGCTGTACAATAGATCTTTGTTGCTTATTTTATACAAAGTAGAGTGTGTGTATTAAACTCCTAATTTATCTCTTCTCCTCCCATCCCACTTTCCCCTTTTGGAACTCTGCATCCTAGATTGGAACTTGAACCCGGATTCTTCTAGCTGAGATCACACATGGTCTCAGGCCTTGATGAAGCCCAAGTTTTTGATATCTCATCACAGAAAGAATTCAGTGAGAGGCAGAGTGATAAGTAAGAAGTGAGAAACAAAATCCACAGACAGAGTGTGGGCCACCTCAGAAGGTGAGTGTGGCCCCAAAGTATGGGATTTTCAGTTTTTGTATGGGTGAGTAATTTGTAAGCCAATGACTGAGAGGAACCTTCCAGCTATTTTGGGGAAAGGGTGGAGATATCCAGAAACTGGACCACTGTTCAGGTTTTGACCTTTATGGTTGGCCTTGGAACTGGCATGACACCTGTAGGTGTGTCATTTAGCCTTCTGGTATGTTACAATGACTGCAAACTGAGGCTCAAGTTCTAGTGGAAGTCTACTTGGTCCACCATCTTGAACCTCTTTGGTTCTAATCAGTTTATGTCCAGTACTTAGGCTATGTCATTCTTTTAAAGGTTGTGCCTTTCCCCCTTCCTTTTTCACTTGGGTAAACATAAGTTTGCTTTCTTACGTTTAACATGAGACAACTCTACACATGGACATCAGCTAATGTTCAATAGCAAAATCAGATTGATTATATTCCAGTTGAAGATGGAGAAGCTCTATACAATCAAAAAAAACAAGACCGGGAGCTGACTATATCTCATGTCATGACTCATTGCCAAATTCAGACTTAAACTGAAGAAAGTAGGGAAAAACACTAAACCTTTCAGGTATGACTTAAATCAAGTCCCTTAAGATTATACAGTGGAAATGACAAGCAGATTCAAAGCAGTAGATCTGATAGACAGAGTGCCTGATAAACTACGGACAGAGGTTAATGAGACTGCACAGGAGGCAGTGATCAAGACCATCCTCAAGAAAAAGAAGTGAAAAAAGCAAAATGGTTGTCTGAGGAGGTCTTACAAATAACTGTGTAAAGAAGAGAAGAGGAAAGATACACCCATTTGATTGCAGAGTTCCAAAGAATAGTACAGATAGCTAAGAAAGCCTTCCTCAGTGATCATTGCAAAGAAATGGAAGAAAACAATGGAATGGGAAAAACTAGAGATCTCTTTAAGAAATTAGAAATACCAAGGGAAATTTTCATGTAAAGATAAGCTCAATAAAGGACAGAAATGGTATGGACCTAACAGAAGCAGAAGATATTCAGAAGAGGAGGCAAGAATACACAGAAGAACTATACAAAAAAGATCTTCACAACCCAGATAATCATGATGGTGTGATCACTCACCTAGAGCCAGACATCCTGAAATGTGAAGTCAAGTGGGCATTAGAAAGTATCACTATGAACAGAGCTAGTGGAGGTGATGGCATTCCAGTTGAGTTATTTCAAATCCTAAAAGATGATGCTGTGAAAGTGCTGCACTCAGTATGCTAACAAGTTTGGAAAACTTAGCATGGACACAGGACTGCAAAAGGTCAGTTTTTATTTCAATCCCAAAGAAGGCAATGCCAAAGAATGTTCACACTACTGCACAATTGTGCTCATCTCACATGTTAGCCAAGTAATACTCAAAATTCTCCAAACTAGGCTTCAACAGTATGTGAATCAAGAACTTCCAGATGTTCAAGCTGGATTTATAAAAGGCAGAGGAACCAGAGATCAATTTGCCAACATCTGCTGGATCACAGAAAAAGCAAGAGAGTTCCAGAAAAACATCTATTTCTGCTTTATTGACTACACCAAAGTCCTTGACTATGTAGATCACAACAAACTGGAAAATTTTTAAAGAGTTGGGAATACCAGACCATGTTACTTGACTCCTGTGAAGTCAATATGCAGGTCAAGAAGCAACAATTAGAACCAAATATGAAAAAATGGACTGGTTCCAAATTGAGAAAAGAGTATGTCAAGGCTGTATATTGTCACCCTGCTTATTTAACTTATATGCAGAGTANTTAAAGAGCTGGGAATACCAGACCACGTTACTTGACTCCTGTGAAATCAATATGCAGGTCAAGAAGCAACAATTAGAACCAAACATGAAAAAATGGACTGGTTCCAAATTGAGAAAGGAGTATGTCAAGGCTGTATATTGTCACCCTGCTTATTTAACTTATATGCAGAGTACGTCATGTGAAATGCCAGGCTGGAAGAAGCACAAGCTGGAATCAAGATTGCTGGGAGAAATATCAATAACCTCAGATATGCAGATGACACCATTCTTCTGGCAGAAAGTCAAGAGAAACTAAACAGCCTCTTAATGAAAGTGAAAGAGGAGAGTGAAAAGTTGGCTTAAAACTCAACATTCAAAAAACAAAGATACGGTGTCCAGTCCCATCACTTCAAGGCAAAAAGATAGGGAACCAACGGAAACAGTGACCGACTTTATTTTCTTGGGCTCGAAAATCACTGCAGCCATGAGATTAAAAGACACTTGCGGTTTGAAAGAAAAGTTATGACCAATCTAGACAGCATATTAAAAAGCAGAGACATTGCTTTGCCCACAAAGGTATATATACTCAAAGCTATGGGTTTTCCGCTAGTCATGTATGTATGTGAAAGTTGGACCATAAAGATAGCTGAGCATCAAAAAATTGATGCTTTTGCATTGTGGTGTTGGGGAAGACTCTTGAGAGTCCCTTGGACTGCAAGGAGATCCAACCAGTTAATCCTAAAGGAAATCAGTCCTGAATATTCATAGGAAGGACTTATGCTGAAGCTGAAATTTCAATACTTAGGCCATTTGATGCAAAGAATTAACTCATTGGAAAAGACCTTGATGGTGGGCAATGTTGAAGGCAGGAGGAGAAGGGGACAACAGAGGATGAGATGGTTGGATGGCATCACCCACTCGATGGACATCAGTTTGAGCAAGCTCCGGGAGTTGGTGATGGCCTGGGAAGTTTGTCATGCTGCGGTTTACGGGGTTGCAAAAAGTCAGACATGACTGAGCAGCTGAACTAAACTGAAGTTTGCTTTCTATAGCTATAAGTCTATTTCTGTTTTGTAAATAAGTTTATTTGTATCACTTTTTTAAATTCCACATATAAGTAATATCATGTGATAATCTCTAGGACCATCCATGTTTATTTACTTGTTATTCTTAAAATTTATTTTCCAAAATATGGAATTCTGGAATGACAGATTTATTTCATTTCTACCGTGTTTGTTGAAAAATAATCTGACAATCTATGACAGGCATTCATTTGAAAGGAACCTGCCCTTTCATCCCTGTGTATTTTGAAGATGTTCCTTTTGCTGTTCATGCCCGGCTATGCTACTTTGATGTATTTCAGTGTGGATTTCTTATTATTTATTCTGCTGTGAGTTCACTGGCATTTTGAATCTATGGATGGTATATTTCATCACTTCTGTGAAATTCTCAATTAGAACATCTCCAAATTTTGCATCTATTTTGTTTGCTTTCCATTCTTCTTCTTGAGCTATGATTAAACATATGTTAAAACTTATAGACAGCCACCATATATCTTTTCCATATTTATCTTTTTGGCTCCACGTAAAACTTTTTTTTTTTTTTTCAGAAGACTCCTGAAAATCCCTTGGACATAAAGGAGATCAACCCTGAATATTCACTGGAAGGACTGACCCTGAAGCTGAAGCCCCAGTATTCTGGTCATCTGAAGCAAACAGATGACTCGTTGGAAAAGTCCCTGTTGCTGGGTAAGATCGAGGGCAGAAGGAGAAGAGGGCATCAGAGAATCAGACGGCTGTGTGGCATCACTGATGCAATGAACATGAACTTAGGCAAACTCTGGGAGATGGTGAGGGACAGGGAAGCCTAAGAGTGCTGCAGTCCATGGGGTAGCAAATAGTCAGGCACCACTGGGTGACTGAACAACCACACACCATTTTGGGTAATTATTTTTGCTTAAATCCTAGATTACTAATTATCTCTTCAATTATGAAGATGTTGCCTATAGTTGCTGTATTTGAAACTTGTGTGGGACTGTTTTTGCTGCTTTTTTTTTTTTTCTTTTTCTGTTATTGCATCTCATGATGCTTTATTTCTTGTGTACTTGGTTATTTTAGAAGGATACACTCAGTTTAAGAAATTCATGGGCCTCTTTAAGGATTAGATGAAGTTGGTTTCCTCTATAGAACTTGGTTTTTCTCCTGGCGACACTGTCAGTCTGAAAACTTTTTCAAGCTTATAATTTGAGGACATTGGAAACACTCAACCCCAGGATGGGATAACATATTCACAGATACTATTTTTTCACCTTTTTTTTTTTTTAAATCATCTATGCTTAATTTAGAACCAAGGAAGACTTCCTTGAAGTTGACAAGAAGTTGAAGTTTGGTGGCAATTTCCTTCAAGTTATGATAACTCTGCATGTGCAACATTTTAAAGACTCAGCTTAATTGTTTTTAATACATTTCCCACCTTTATGAGCCAAGGACCTTGACTTTGTCCCTCTTTCTGTTCTAGGTCACCAAATATGCAGTCCAAATCTGCTACACTTGGAGCAAAAGTTGCTTTATACCTACATGCCCTTTTCCCGTATATGAATTCTTGCTTTCCTTAGAATTTTGTCAAAGTAGTTCTTCAGTGACTCCTCATCTATCGGTACTTCAAAAAACATATCTTAAAAATATTTTCCTCTGGATTGTTAATGCTTTTGCAAAACAATCTACTAAAGTTGCTAATCATTATTAAAGTGAAAGTGAAGTTGCTCAGTCGTATCTGACTCTTTGCGACCCTGTGGACTGTAGCCCACCAGGCTCCTCCATCCATGGGATTCTCTAGGCAAGAATACTGGGGTGGGTTGTCATTTCCTTCTCCAGGGGATATTCCTGACTCAGGTATTGAACCCAGGTCTCCCACATTTCAGTCAGATGCTTTAACCTCTGAGCCACTGAAAATCACATCATCATTAATGTAACTTTTAAAAATATATTTTATATACAATGTTCAGCTAATATCGGAAGCTTGTCTGTTATCCAACCAACATCTCTTCTGTCTCCTGCACTAGCAGGTGGGTTCTTTACCCCTAGTGCCACCTGGGAAGCCCAATGTCTAAAGCTTCTCTGTGATTAATAATTTCTAGTGTTCTTGACATAAAGTCATTGTTTGATGTATTAAGATGTTAGGAATCTAATGGGTGGTTTTTTTATGACTTGAGTTATTATGACAATTAAATGACAAAATTAGGAAATTGCTGTCCACATGAATATATTAACCATACATTGCCACAACTAAAATTTTAATTTCTCACTTAGTGAGAAATGTTAATTTCAGCTAGATTATGAAGTAAAAATAATAGCTATTATAAAGTTAGTGTTTGACCTCATACAGACATCTTATTTAATCATCATACATTAGGAGGTAAGTCATTTTACAGAAGGGGAAAAAAAAAGAAAGAAAGTGGGAGAATAGAGAGGTTAAGCAGCTTGTCTAAAATCACATGGATTGTAAGTGATAAAAGCAGGGTTAGCCCTATTCTGAGCCTTGACTCCATTCTCTTCAGTGGATAAAATGAATTTATTTCCATGTGCTTCCTTCTGTGGAATTGATTTTATTAGCTTATTGGAAAGTGGTAGACCACGCTGCCAATGACAATAGCTTTTCATATTCCTCAAAAGCCTAATAAATGTAATTTTTTAAAAAAATTTTGTCCTGGAAGAGTACTTGGGATGGAAAAAGACCACTTTCTTTATTTTTTTTCACTTTCTTTAAAATTTAAAAGTTTCCAAAGTCTATATTTAACTTTACATCTATAATCAGGAAAGTATATAGTAAGATCACTAAAGTAATATAAAATCAAATCTTACAGCTATGATAATATAAATGATTGCTTATCTAGATTTATGTCTTATGATCTACTGGCAGAGTTTTGTGTTTTCTGTTGATACTGTGATGTAGATAAAAACATGACTTCAAAACCATTGTTTTGCAGAAGAACTCTTATCAAGCAGAATTAAACCTCTCCCCATAAAAAGAAAGACTTTTGAGAAACCAGTTCAATAAATATAGCTACAGAAGGGAAACATGGATAAACTGCTATAAATTCCAGCCAGGAAAAAAAAGGTGCATAGTATTAATAGTTGTAATAATGGTTTTATTTCTCATTTATACATATAAATAAAACAATCCCTAGAGGGTTCAAATCAATTAAAAATCATATGCATGAGTAAAAAATGAATTTTTTTCAAGAATTTAGCATCTATTAAAAAAAAAACAAACTTTGGTGCTTTAAAGGATAGGAAAAAAAGGGATAAAGGAAATACGAAAGTTTAATCAAATTTTCCAAACTTTCCCCCAAATCCTCAAATACCAAGGTATTTGAATTAGTTCCTGCCATTTGGCTGATGAGTGATTTGGAACTGTTTTGAAATCAAGTGTTGTCAACATACTCATTAATTTCCTAAGAATTGGTCAATAGTTTACTTTCCTTTTCAATAACACATTAATAAAGTTGACTGAAAGAAGCTGGATTGAAATCGTGTTGACTAAATTAATTGTTATTTGTTTTCCTTGAAACTTTATGGGTATAAGTTATCCATAAAAAGATGATCAGTTACTGTCTTCCCCAGTTGAACTAAATTTAAATATAAATTTTAAACTTTCTTTTTTGGACAATATTGTACCACATCAAAATCTCTGATGAATATATTTGTTTTCCTTTAATTATAGAATTTTCTTTTTTGACTTTACTAGCTTCTAGATGGTATATTCATTTTAAAAGTCAACATAAACTCTGAAGGAAAACTAGGAATATGAAATCCAGTTTTGTTAAAAACTGTAACATAGAGTCATGTTTCATTCTAGAAAACATAATATCCAGCACTTTTGAGTTTCTAGAGGAAAAATAAATCACAAAATGTCTACATTTACTTTGAAAGGCCAACAACACTGGTTGATAATTTAAATAATCTCAAAAGGCGTTTAATTGTATTGAAAGCTTTCTAATATTAAGAACTCCGGAGGGATGATGTGGGGTGGGAGGTGGGAGGGGGGTTCATGTTTGGGAGTTCATGTACACCCGTGGCAGATTCATGTCAATGTATGCCAAAACCAATAGAGTACTGTAAAGTAAAATAAAGTAAAATGGAAGCTCTAAAAAATAAATAAATAAATAAATAATAAAAAAGAACATCTAGGATTTTTGTTGTTGCTTTCACTTTTTAGTTTCTTTCTCAAAAAAAAAAAAGAAAGAAAGAAAGAAAGAACTTACTGTAGATCTAGGTTCATTTCCAATTGAGGCTTCATTATTTTGTGGCAACTGGAAAATGGGTAACTAAGTTTCTATGAGATCTGTTGAAATATAATTTCTGTAGCATTATGGAGGTAAAAAATAATATATAATAACCAGATTCTAAATGTAAGATTAATCATATTGTATCAGTTCAGTTTAGTCACTCAGCTGTGTCCGACCCTTTGCGACCCCATGAACCGCATCACACCAGGCCTCCCTGTCCATCACCAAAACCCGGAGTTCACCCAAACCCATGTCCATTGGGTCGGTGATACTATCCAACCATCTCAACCTCTGTCATCCCCTTCTCCTCCTGCCCTCAATCTTTCCCAGCATCAGGGTCTTTTCAAATGAGTCAGCTCTTCACATCAGGTGGCCAAAGTATTGGAGTTTCAGCTTCAACAACAATACTTCCGATGAACACCCAGGACTGTTGTCCTTTAGGATGGACTGGTTGGATCTCCTTGTAGCCTAAAGGACTCTCAAGAATCTTCTCCAACACCACAGGTCAAATGCATCAATTCTTCGGTGCTCAGCCTTCTTCACAGTCCAACTCTCACATCCATACATGACCACTGGAAAAACCATAGCCCTGACTAGAAAGACCTTTGTTGGCAAAGTAATGTCTCTGCTTTTCAACATGCTATCTAGGTTGGTCATAACTTTCCTTCCAAGGAGTAAGCATCTTTTAATTTCATGGCTGCAGTCACCATCTGCAGTGAATGTGTATCAATATGACTTTTGTTTTAGCCCCATGAAGTAGGTGGGCTATACCACATCTGAATCTCAAGGACTCTGCTTCTGTAGAATCAGGGTGGGCATGTGAACATCCTTGTATTTTCCCCCTATATTCACAACTTCATACTTACCTAATATGTTATGAAGAGACAAGGTACAGAAGTATAAACCTTAGGAAAATTCCCCACAGGAAAAAAAAAATGTTTTTTTTTTTTTATTCCTTGGCTAGAGCAGCTGGTCCTAACGACCCCTTACTAGCCTCTTTACAACTGATAACTCTGTTCTTGCTGAGAATCACTTGAGATTTTCTATCATTCTCACACTTTTGTTGGATCATGGAGAAAGCAAGGAAATTCCAGAAAAAAACATCTATTTCTGCTTCAGAGCACCTTACCTAAGAAACCTTACCCTACTTGAGAAAACTTACCTTCCCTGTGAAATCAGTATGTGAGTCAAAAAACAAGTTGGAACCAGACATGGAAAAAGGACTGGTTCAAAATTGGGAAAAGAGTACCACAAGGCTATATATTGTCACTTGGTTTATTTAACTTCTATGCAGAGTACATCATGCAAAATGCCAGGCTGGATGAATAGCAGTAATTAAGACTGATGTGAGAAATATCCACAGCCTCAGTTATGCTAAAGACACTACTCTAATGGCAGAAAGAGGAACAAAAGAGCCTCATGATGAAGGTAAAAGAGGAAAGTAAAAAAGCTGCCTTAAAACTCAACATTCAAAAAACTAAGATTATGGCATCCAGTCCCATCACTTCATGGCAAATAGAAGGTGAAAAAGTGGAGGCAGTGGCAGATTTTATTTTCTTGGCCTCCAAAACTATGGCAGACTGTGACTGCAGTCATGAAATTAAAAGACACTAGCTCCTTGGAAGGAGAATTATGAGAAACCTAGACAGTATATTAAAAAGCAGGGACATCACTTTGCTGACAGTAGTCATGTACCGTTGTGAAAAGAAAGCTGATCACCAAAAATCTGATGCTTTTGAATAATGGTGCTAGAGAAGACTCTTAAAGTTCCCTTAAACTGTAAGGAGATCAAACCAGTCAATCCTAGAGGAAATCAACCCTGAATACTCACAGGAAGAACTGTTTCTCTGAATCTCCAATACTTTGGCCACCTCATGTGAAGAGACAACTCATTGGAAAAGACCTTGATGCTGGAAAAGACTGAAGGCAAAAGGAGAAGGGGGCAGCAGAGGATGAGATCATTAGATACCATCACCAACTCAATGGACATGAATTTGAGAAAACTCTGGGAAATAGTGGAGGACAGAGGACCTGGTGTGCTGCAGTCCGTGGGGCTGCAAAGAGTCAGACATGACTTAGCAACTGAACAACAACGATCGTTCTTACAGTGACCAATAATCTCAGTATCCTTCACAGCCATCTTTGATAGCCTTCTCTCAACCATCAGTTTCAGTCTTTTTAAGCCATCCCATTTGTTGCTCTCAAACATATTTCTATAACACTGCATAATGAGAGATGAATAGGGATCAACAGTGGCTAAAATAGTAAATCTCCCAGGCCAAAAAAAGATACGAATGTCAGGCAAAGTTGTTTTAAGGCAGGGAGACACAGGTGAAAATTATCTTTTAAACTTTCTGGATATAATGTGTTGGCAAGATAAACAGGAAAGCACTAGACATTCAGAATGTATTTCAAAAAGATGGTTAAGGAATAAAAATATGAATTTTTAAATTTATACAACATGCTCAATTACCTTCATTCAGGGGTACACAATGCTAATAATTCTGGTTATTTCATATAGAACAAATCTCAAAATCCTGACTAACAAAAGGTACTTATCTAATGTTTACTGAAACTTTACTCTCTTCATCCAGTTCTTTCAGTATTCCAAGTTGTTACCTATGCCAGGGACATAGCCACACTGGAAAAATCTCCTTCACTGATTGCTTTTTCTTCAAATTTATTAAAATACTCTATAGAGTACACTCTTAGTGTACTTGTTCAAGTCATAGAAGCTCACTACATTATCAGGAAAGCTAAGAATGCAAAACTGTATATGCATGTAAGTGATACCTCATTTAATAAAAACTTAGGTGTTACTGTCAAGCATATCATCTGGAAAGGCATTCTAAGAGAGAACATAATCATTAAGTTTGGATACAAGTTCAAATCCACAGCTTGGATTCACTAATACCTTCGGTGAAAGGCAATAGGTAGTAAAGATGTCTCCTATATCTATATTTATCTTTTAATATGTTTAATAATTTTATTGGAGTATAGTTGATTTGCAATGTTGCTTTAGTTTCATGTGTACAGCAAAGTGAATCAGTTATACATATATATATACTATCCACTCTTTTTTTGATTCCTTTCCCATGCAAGTCATTGCAGAGTATTGAGAAGAGTTCTCTGTGCTATACAATCTTTCTTTTTCAGTTACCTATTTTATATATAGTAATGTGTGTATATCAGTCTCCAAATTTATCCCTCCACTGTTTTCCCCCTGGTGTCCAAAAGTGTGTTTTCTACACCGGTGACTCTATTTCTGCTTTATGAATAAGTTCATTTGTATCATTTTTTAGGATTCCACACATACGTGATATGATATTTGTTTTTCTCCATCTAACTTACTTCTCTCAGTGTGACAGTCTCTAGATACACTCATGTTGTTATAATTGGCGTTACTCATTCCCTTTTACGGCTGAATAGGTTTTTCCAGTAGCCACGTATGGATGCGAGAGTTGGACTATAAAGAAAGCTGAGTGCCAAAGAATTGATGCTTTTGAACAGTGGTGTTGGAGAAGCCTCTTTATTATTTATTTATTTAATTTTTGAACTTAGGACAAAATATTCCAATTTTGTTTCCCAAACTTCTTACAATTAAATAAAATGTGAGATAAATATATTGTATTAAATGTTTTCTCATTCCAGATCTTGTGAAACATGGGAAACATGAAATTCTAACCAACTTTGAATACAAAATTCAATGTTAATTTCTAGAAAATTTGTAATTCGGGGAAATTAAGGTTTGAATGTTTTCTATTTTAAAATTGGGTATAATCATTCATTGCAGGTGTGTATGTTTTTGTTTATGTGTGTATATATCTGTTTCTGTGATGCAGAACGATTCAAATGAAAGACATAAGAAACTTTGAGTGTTTTTGCTAGATGTTGTCTAATTTCAGGGTTTCTAAGTAACTGAAGGATAATGACTTCAGGATCAAAGGGCCTCTTTGCAGAATGTCAGTAGGCATGAGGATGACCCACAGCTGTGTGAGGACATTACAGCTCCTGGACACTCACTCACAGACACAAACCAGATACTTCACCATCTGCTTTGCTTCACACTGATCGCGCACATTTCAGGTTAGATAACATCCACAGAAACAATAAACAGATCATATATTACATGCTAATTATCCTTCCTCAGAGATAACAAAGAAGATATACATGATTTCACTTACTCCAGAAGGTTTGAAATTCAAAAGATAGGCAACATTTTCCAGATAAAAAAAAATAAATTAAAATATGCATTTTGAACATTCACTTATGATATCTGGGAAATATTTGCTTACAACAATTTTCCTGAAATATCTGTGCCTGTAACACAGTATTAAATGAGTCTAAGGTCAGCAGAGATAAATAATAGAAATTTTAAAGTATATTAGACTATCTCACAGACAGATTGTGGAAAAATTCAGAATACATGACACACTAGCAGTGTATCTATTGCGTCTTTTTTTTTTGTTAAATGTTTTATTTTGTATTGGAGTATAGCTGATGAACAATATTGTGTTAGTTTCAACTGCACAGCAAAGGAATTCAGCCCTCCATATACATGTATCTATTCTCGCCCAAACTCCCTTTCCATCCAGACTTCCACATAACATTGAACAGAGTTCACTGTGCTATGCATGATATTGAGTCCTGTGACTCCTATTTTATCTCAAAATGTGACTTTTATCATGAAAATGTTTTTGAAAAGTTACTTATAATCTCTCTACTTTCAAAAAAAAAAAAAACCCACAATATTTTAGAAAGAAAGGTGTCCAGAATCATATAACTCTAATAGCAAGGATGAGAAGTTGTTACAGTATGTTCATTTGGAAACTATTCTGATATAACCACAATGATTTGGCACCTTTTTAAATGTTGTTTTCATTTTCATTTTCTCTAACTTCAAAGGTGTCTTGGACCTTGCTCATAAAATCACACGGTGAAAGGCAAGGTTTATCACTACGTTGCTCTTTTTTTTTTTTTTTTCCTTAAGATGTCTTCAGTTTTCTCCCCCTTATTACCTTTTAAGGGCATTTATATCCACAATTAGACAGGTACAGTGACAACATTCTGTAACAACAATTACTAGACAGCAGGCTTACTTGGGTGTGATAATTCTAAGGGCATCAAACTTGATTTTTTCAGCTTCTAGTCTACCAATCTAACAGATTTAAGAGGACTAAATATTTAGCTTTCTTAACTATAATTAATAGACTAATTAATAGGGCATAATTAATATTATGGAGAAGAAAATTGTATCCCACTCCAGTAATCTTGCTCCGGAAATCCCATGGAGAGAGGAGCCTGGCGGGCTACTATCATGGGATTGCCAAGAATTGGACAAGACTTAGCAACTAAAACAAATCAGTTAATACTAGGACATAATCTGTTTTATGACCATAACCATAATTAAGGGTTCATGATCCCCTGGAAGGAACATATCCATAGTCATATGACAGTGTTCCCCCACATTAGAATAAATAGAAATAATCCTTACATAGTCCCCTCATTCCTCTTCAGTTATAACTCTACAGCTTGAACTTTCCCTTTAAGTCAGGTTTCTGGAAGTTTTGCATGAAATTTCTGTATGGAGTGTGGTGGTTTGATTTTCCTCCTCTCTGGACACTTTTTAATCAGTTTCTTTTGAAAGTATCCTATTTTTCTGATTATTTAACTCATGGACTACATAGAAATTCTCTTCCCTTTTCACTCTATATGCTTAAATATTGTTAAATTTCCAAATTTTCAAAAATCTTGAAAGATAACTTATAAAGATAACAAAGATAATTTATAAGATCACTTATAAATTGATAACTCCAGCTCCAAAGTACTCACAAACACATAAGCAAACTTGGTCTCATTATTTTGTTTATGTTTCAAGATTTCAGTGGTACCAAGCTCATCACTCATCCAGTAATCAAATCCTGTTTACTATATAAAAGAAAAAATTAACAGCATAAAGTTCCTGTGAAGGTACATGGGAATAGGGTTACAAGTTTTAGGTAAATTGCCCTTAAGAAGGAGATGCAGGAAATTTTTTTATTATAGTCAAAAGTCAAGTTTAGGATCAAAAAAACTGAGAAAGTTTTCTAATTGCTCTTATTTTCATTAGAAATTACAACATGGAGTCAGCTACTAAAAACAAGAGAAAAATAGTTTGGTTGAAATTTTGAGAAATCAGAGAAACTTGGTGGAATTTCCAAGCAACCTCAAAGGCCCTTTTAAGTAAGCTGATGGTTAATTTATTATGAAACAAAGTCATGTTTACAACATTAGGGCTCAATGTCTTAGTCCTGTTAATGGAGATGGAGAGAAGGGAAAGAAGATTCACAATCCCTTATCCACAACTTCAAAATCCAAAAGTCCTGGAACCCATGTTATTTTTCAGATTCTTTGCCTGAAAATCAAACTGATATGAAGTCATCTAGGGTCTATATTTATCCAAGCAATGAATATAATCCACTGTAATATATTACTTTTTTATGTCACATTGGAATGTACTGCCTTAGATTTTGTTAGAGGTGTTACACTTCTTTTAACAGAATTATGAATATGTTTAGACTCAATGGATTTTGATAAAAGATTGCTGATTTAACATAAACATCCATTTAGGTTTGGGATTTGCTCAAAATCTTAATTTTTTGTCTGTGTTGTTAATTCAAGCTCAAGAATGATGCTATGTGTGTGCCAACAATTAAAAAGTAAGTTGCAAAAAAAAAAAGAATTAAGTTGTGCTTATAAGTTCTATCTACTATTAGTTTAATGAAAAAATAAAGCAAGCTTCTGATACATCCCAGAATGAAATGTGACAAAACAAAAGGATGAGAACTGTTTTTCAAGTGCCATTTTGGCTCAGTAAAATTAAAGGATCCAATCTGGCTCTGAAATTCTCTTTTGAGGTCTTATTTAGAATGGATTCATACAATGGAGCACATTGTCTTTCATCACTAAACTGTTTATCTCAAGTTCTGATTACTATTCCTGTACAATTAATATTGGCTTAAAATAGAAAACTAGGGACTTTCTCGGTGGTCAAGTGGTTAAGATTCTGCACTCCCAATGCAGGGAGGGTGGGTTCGATCCCTGGTCAGAGAACTAAATGTCACAGCTAAGAGCCTGCATGCCGCAACTAAGACCCAGTGCAGTCAAGCGGAAAAAAAAAAAAAAAGGAAACCTATTTTATTTTCTCTCCACCTCTTCCTAGTCGGGAGAAGGGTTCAGTCGGGTGGCTGAGGCATCGAGTCTCTTGTAATATTCAGTCAGTTGGAGTCTGGCTGAAAGCCTCTTTCTATCTAGTTACAGGTCTTCTCTTTCTCGGTGTGTCTCTCTGTGTGGAATATCTCGGTTTCCTTATAGCATGGTAGCCCACAGCTCTTGCACAAGGGTTCCAACACGCAAAATAAGAGTAGTGTTTCGTGAACCAGCTTTAGAAGTCACAGAGCATAACATTTTGTTATAAGTAAGTCATGAACCAATTTGAACTGATGTTTTCAAATTGCAGTGTTGGAGCAGACTCTTGAGAGTCCCTTGGTCTGCAAGGAGATCAAACCAGTCATTCTTAAAGGAAATCAACCCTGAATATGACTGATGCTGAAGCTGAAGCTCTGATACTTTGGCCACCTGATGCAAAGAGCTGATTCTTTGGAAAAGACTCTGACGTGTGGAAAGATTGAAGGCAAAAGGAGAAGGGGGCAGCAGAGGATAAGATGGTTTGATAGCATCACCGATTCAATAGACCTGAATTTAAACAAACTCTGGGAGACAGTCGGAGAAGGCAATGGCACCCCACTCCAGTACTCTTGCCTGGAAAATCCCACGTACAGAGGAGCCTTGTGGGCTGCAGTCCATGGGGTCGCTAAGAGTCGGACGCGACTGAGAGACTTCACTTTCACTTTTCACTTTCATGCACTGGAGAAGGAAATGGCAACCCACTCCAGTGTTCTTGCCTGGAGAATCCCAGGGATCGGGGAGCCTGGTGGGCTGCCGTCTATGGGGTCGCACAGAGTCGGACACTACTGAAGCGACTTAGCAGCATCAGCAGCAGCAGCAGCTGGGAGACAGTGAAGGATGGCGGAGTCTGGCATGCTGCAGCCCATGGGGTCACAAAGAGTCAGACACAACTTAGTGGTTGAACAACAACTTACATAAACCTGAGTGGTTACCGGGGGGAAGGGAATAGCACTCAGGGAGATGCTCTGTAAAACTTAATTCCTGTTCCACATCGTGTTTTATGTCTACGGGTCCTACTCTCCTCCATGTAGCTAAATCCAGGGTCACTATTTAGAGTCATCTAACTTCACAGTTCAGCAGCTGTGTTGTCGACTCTCTCCCATTTGGACATTTTTATCCCTCCACTTTCATGACACCACGCTTCTTTCTATGTTCATGTCTTTCTTCTTTGTCAACTTTTCCTTCTCTAGAGGACTTTACATGTTGGAGTTCCTCATTCAAAGCCAGCCCTGCTTCTCTTCTCATCCCAGGCATTTGATTTTCTGTGGCTGCTATAACAAATCGCCACTAACACGGTGGATGAGTAACCCTACCCAATCCTTCTTCCATCACCGACTCAATGGACATGGGTTTGATCAAGCTCTGGGAGACGGTGAAGGACAGGGAAGCCTGGCGTGCTGCAGTGCATGGGGTTGCAAAGAGTTGGACGTAACTGAACAACTAACATGATAGTTTTAAACAAGAAATGTATTCTCTCGCAATTCTGGAAGCCGGAAGTCCGCTGCCAGTGTGTCAGTGTGTCAGTGTGTCAGTGTGTCAGTCTGTCCCCTCCAGAGGGCAGACGGGAGACTCTTTTCCTAATCGACTCCAGTTTCTGGGGACTGTCAGAATTCTGTGGCTCAGAGCTGCATCTCTTCAATCTCTGCACCTATCCGCACACAGTGTTCTTTCTGTGCTTCTTAAAGGACACCTGCTATTGGATTTAGAGCCCACATGGATATTCTAGGATGAACACCTCATTTCAAAATCTTGAAATTAATTATATCTACAAAGACTATTTTTCCAAATAAGGTAACATTCACAGGTTCTGGAGAGTAGCAAATAGACATTTTGGTGGGGGAGCAGGGAGGAGACCAGACAGCCCTTTATGCATTCCTCACCTATTCTGTGGATTTAATTGCCATATAAATAGAAATACAAATTGCCAGCTTCCTGGCTATTTCTTCTGAATTTTGCACTTACATTTATTTTCTTACACATACATATGTAAGTGTAAAATTGTATATATATACATATATAAATACACACACATATCTATATCTATATCTATATCTATATCTATCTATATATATATATATAGAGAGAGAGAGAGAGAGAGAAGGGGGAAGGCAATGGCACCCCACCCTAGTACTCTTGCCTGGAAAATCCCATGGATGGAGGAGCCGGGTGGGCTGCAGTCCATGGGGTCGCTAAGAGTCGGACATGACTGAGCGACTTCACTTTCAATTTTCACTTTCCACTTTCATGCATTGGAGAAGGAAATGGCAACCCACTCCAGTATTCTTGCCTGGAGAATCCCAGGGATGGGGGAGCCTGGTGGGCTGCCCTCTATGAGGTTGCACAGAGTCGGACACGACTGAAGCGACTTAGCAGCAGCAGAGAGAGAGAGAGAGAGGCTTCCCTGGTAGCTCAGTCATGAAGCAACCACCTACAATGCAGGAGGTACAGGAGACGTGAGTTCCATCCCTGGGTCAGGAACATCCTCAGGAGAAGGGCATGGCAATCCCCTCTAGTATTCATGCCTGGAAAATCCCATGGACAGTGAACCTGGGAGGCTATAGTCTTTAGGGTCTCAAAGAGTAGGATGCAACTGAAGTGACTTAGCATGCATGCACACAGGCACACACACACACACACACATATATATATGTATGTGTGTGTATATATATATGTATATGTAATGGCCTGTTCTACATCTCTTTGGGAGTATCAGAAAGATTCTTAGCATTTGTTCAAAACTGAAATCACTATACGTTTGTACTCAGTCATTAAGTTGTGTCTGACTCTTTGCCACCCGTGGACTAAAGCCCACCAGACTCCTGTGTCCATAAGATTTCCTAGGCAAGAATATTGGAGTGAGTTGCCATTTCCTTCTCTAGGGGATCTTCCTGACCCAGGGATCAAACCCAGGTCTCCTGCATGGCAGGCAGATTCTTTACCATCTGAGCTACCAGGTGCTTGGGCTCCCCATTTTATTCCAGTAGCTAGGGTTTTGAGTCAACCTTTCTCATCAGGATTATTGCAGTGATCTTTATCTGGTAGTCTTTTTCCAAAGCAATCTCTTGCCATAGATCAGCCTACCTGCTTGACCCCTACGTACGTAAAACCAGCTACCACCTGCAAGGGCTTCCTGCAAGGTAGAGACAATTGGAGGGCAACTTCTTTCAGCAGGTCAAGGAGCTGCCTAAGTCTGTCCCTGCACATAGCTGTTGACTGAAGGGAAAAAAAAGCGCAACCTAAAGGTTGAGAATGATGCTTTATTTGGCAGATTTCCTGAGGACTTAATCCAAGACAACCTCTTGGAAAGCCTCTTTGGAGCAGAGGTAAGAAAGGAGCCGGAGTATATAGGAGTTTTCCAAAAACAAACAAACGCAGGTAATCAGAACATCAAAAGACAACTGTTAATTAAAGAAAACAAGACATCTCAAGTTAAGGAATGTAATGTTCATCTATGTATGGGAAGACAGCAAGAGTCTGGGCTCACCAAAATCTTTCCTTTAATTTACATCTTAGCTATCTAGAGTCAATATTCTGTCCTTGCCCATGGAGAGTCCCCTCAGAGTGTGCGGCCAGGCTGGCTCCAGTAGCTGACGTCTTGATGGCTGCAAAATCCTTTGTTTACTGATGTGCCAGGTGACACTCCTTTCCACACAGTATATTAAGTCATCATGAAATTGTACAAGCCTGCTTTTTTCACCTCACTTACTGCCATGGCACCAGAAGCAGCACCTGTGTTTCCCTCAACACGCAGCACTGTGTCCCCTTTCTGGGTGCTGCGTGTGATGAGTAACCCTACCTCCGTTATCCTTCTTCCAAGTGTGTTCACTTCTCAGACTCCCTTGCCAAATCACCAGCATGTTTAATTCCTTATATGCATGTGTGCTAAGTTGGTTCAGTTGTGCCTGACTCTTTGTAACTCAAGGACCCATAGCCTGCCAGGCTCCTCTGTCCCATGGAGTTCTCCAGGTAAAAATATTGGAGGGGGCTGCCAGGCCATCCTCCAGGGATCTTCCTGACCCAGGGATTGAACCAGCGTTTCTCATGTCTCATGTATTGGCAGGTGGGATCTTTACCACTAGTGCCACCACGGAAGCCTAAATTGAATAGTGCCCCCCTTCATATTCATATCCACCTGGAATCTCAAAATGTAACCTTAGTTGGAAATAGGATCTTTACATATATAATTAGGTAAGGACTTCAAGATGATATCATCCTGGATTTAGGATGGGTCCTAGATTCAGTAACTTATGTCTTTATAAGAAGAGAGGGGACTTCCCTGTGGTCCAGTGGCTTTGACCCCACACTCCCAATGCAGGGGGCCAAGGTTCGATCCCTGATCAGGGAACTAGACCCCACAGGCCACAACTAAGACCCCACACAACCAAGCGAATAAGCAGATACAAATAAATGTTTTAAAAAAGAAGAAAAGGAACAGAGGAGACAGGAAGGTACACCAAGAAGGCGGAGACAGAGATTGCTTATACTGTCACAAGCCAAAAAACCATCAGGAGTGGGAAGAAGCATTCTCCCCCAAAATACGAAAATATCGGCATCATGATTTCAGACTTCTGGACTTTTGATAGAATGCATTTCTTTTTTAAACCTTCAGGGTTGTAATAATTTGTTATAGCAGCTCTAGGAAACGAATATAGATCTTTTATTTTTTTCTTCCTAATTCAATCCTCCAACCCATCCTAAGGATTAATGCTACTATTTCTGTTTTTCAAGGGTGGAAGCAAACTCAAGAGGATTTAAGTGAGGAGTTGAGGGCCACTGAGTAAGGAAACTGAGATTAAAACATATGCTTGTGTGATTCTAAAGTTCTGTCTTCTCTTAACAATGTTATTCACTAAGAGAAGGGTAATATAAACAGAAAGATTCCCTTTTAAACATAGAAATAAAATTAAGAGCTTAAAATATTAAACATCTGTTATATAAAAGATTGAGCTTCCCTGATTGCTCAGTAGCAAAGAATCTACCTGCAGTGCAAGAAACACAGATTCAATCTCTGGGTTAGGAAGATCCCCTAGAGGAGGATGTGGCAAGCTACTTCAGTATTCTTGCCTGGGAAACCCCATGGATAGAGGAGCTTGTCAGGCTACTGTCCAGGGGATTGCAAAGAGTCAGACACGACTTAGCAACTAAACTGCCACCATCACCGTTACAGAGAAATCAGAAAGTGTGTCTTACTGTAGAAGACGTCATTATGAGATTGTGCAAGGTAAATAATTATCCCTTTACAAATGCTTTCATAATACTTCTATGGAATTGGGAGTCCAAACTGTATGTTAAGAAATCATTTCAACCCTGTGTGGGATGGACTGTTTATGGTGCCTGTTTTATACATGATGAAAAGGAGAGTTGAAAGGACTAGTACACGGAATAACGTCCTCCCAAGGATATCCACATAATCACTGGAAGTTGTGAATACAGTACATAAAACAGAAGCAATATTACAGCAAAATTCAGTAAAAGCTTTTTTAAAATGCCCTACATTTTAAAAAGGAAAAAAAAAAAACTTTAAAAAAGAGAAAGAAATTTGAAGATGTTAGGATTTTGGCCCTGAAGTTGAGGGATGAGGCCATGAGACAAGCTGGTGGTCTCCAGAGACAGGAAAAGACCGTGGAATACATTCTCCCTTTTGGCCTCCAGAAGGAATGCAGCCAGCCCTGCCAATGCTTTGAATTTCTGACCTGCAGGATTATAGAAGAATAAATGTGTGTTGTTCTAAAGTATTAAGTTCTATCTACCCAGCATATCAATAACCTCAGATATGCTGATGACACCACCCTTATGGCAGAAAGTGAGGAGGAGCTAAAAAGCCTCTTGATGAAAGTGAAGGAGGAGAGCAAAAAAGTTGGCTTAAAGCTCAACATTCAGAAAACGAAGATCATGGCATCCGGTCCAATCACTTCATGGGAAATAGATGGGGAAACAGTGGAAACAGTGTCAGACTTTATTTTTTTGGGCTCCAAAATCACTGCAGATGGTGACTGCAGCCATGAAATTAAAAGACGCTTACTCCTTGGAAGAAAAGTTATGACCAACCTGGATAGTATATTCAAAAGCAGAGACATTACTTTGCCGACTAAGGTCCGCCTAGTCAAGGCTATGGTTTTTCCTGTGGTCATGTATGGATGTGAAAGTTGGACTGTGAAGAAAGCTGAGC
>SJYX01011492.1:65309-102821 GCA_006410675.1 Oreotragus oreotragus
CAATCCCCTGTAATGAAAAGGATATCTTTTGGGGTTGTTAGTTCTAAAAGGTCTTGTATGTCTTCATAGAACCATTAAACTTCAGCTTCTTCAGCATTACTGGTTGGGACATAGAGTTGTATTACTGTGCTATTGAATGGTTTGCCTTGGAAACAAACAGAGATCATTCTCTCATTTTTGGGATTGCATCCAAGTACTGCCTTTCAGACTCTTTTATTGACTATGATGGCTACTCCATTTCTTCTAATGGATTTCTGCCCACAGAAGTAGATATAATGGCCATCTGAATAAAATTCACCCATTCCAGTCCATTTTAGTTCACTGATTCCTAGAACATCTATATTCACTCTTACCATCTCCTGTTTGACCACTTCAAATTTGCCTTGATTCATGGACCTAACATTCCAGGTTCCTATGCAATATTGCTTTTACAGCATTTGACCTTGCTTCTATTACCAGTCCATCCCATCCACAACTGGGTCTTATTTTTACTTTTGCTCCATCCTTTCATTCTTTCTGGCATTATTTATCCACTGATCTCCTATATATAAAATGTGGTTCCATATTATACAGGGGAAATAGACTCCATAGCCTGTCTTTTCAAGAAGTTGGTTAGGAAACCAGAACATATACTAAAGATCTAAAGATAGAGCTAATAAATCTCTGAATGTAATAAATCCCTAATAAATCCTTCCACTCACTCCACTCCCTCTTCTAGACATTTTCCACATTGCAGTGATATTATATCACTGCATATTGATTTGTTTGTCAGTATCTTCCTGAAATTCACTAGTCTTATCTGAGTCTTCCATGGTGTCTCAGAAGTAAAGAGCTTGCCTGCAATTCAGGGAACCCTGTTTTGATCACTGGGTTGGAAAGTTTACCTGGAGAAAGAAATGGCAACCCAGTATTCGTGCCTAGAGAATCACATAGGCAGAGGAGCCTGGCAGGCTATGGTCCTTATGGTTGCAAAGAGTTGGACACGACTGAAGCAACGTAGCATGCATGCAAAAACAAATGATGTTAATAAGGTGTCAGAACAAAAATTCATTGCTTTTCCCCCTTCTCTTTGTTAGATAAGTCCAGTGATGGTTCACTGAGCAATTGGAATTGAGCTGCTGCAGAGAAGGATGCTTAGCTCCTGAGTGTGGCAGGTGGGCACTGGCAGAAAGTGTGAGACTTGGTCAGTGGGTGACTGACTTTACTGAAGTGAAATTGCTTAAGAAAAAAAGGACCTGAAACTGTAGACATGAGTCAAGGTCAAGTTCAAAAATACTTTGAATTTTAAGCTCTAAGAAAAGATTGACGACATTCTTTTCTTAAATATATTTAGTAAAATATAATACAGTATATAAAGTAAAATCAGTTTGCTTGTGCTCTAATCAATGCTAATTTTTGCTTTGGTAAGATGCTTTACACTTCTTTGCTTTAATTTCCTCATCTTGCAAATGGTCTAATAAATAAGCCATATCCTCCTAGAGTCACTGTGATGCTCAAATGTATTAACACCAAAGTGTTTAAAAAGATGTCTTGTCCACAAAAAGTGCTGGGTAACAAAAATATTAATAATAATTTGGTCCTGCCACTGCATGTATGTGGGATCTTGGTTCCCAGACCAGGAATCAAACTCATATCTCCTACATTAGAAGCACAGGATTTTAACCACTGGATCACCAGAGAAGTCCAGAGAAATATAGAATTCCACAGAACACAGATATTAAAAAGTCTTTATACAAAGCTAAATGCGATTTGTTTTTTCAAACTTTTATTTCAACAGCTTTGTAGTGAAGAGAAACTAAAAAGCCTCTTGAGGAAAGTGAAACTGGAGAGTGAAAAAATTGGCTTAAAGCTCAACATTCAGAAAACAAAGATCATGGCATCCAGTCCCATCACTTCATGGGAAATAGATGGGGATACAGTGTCAGACTTTATTTTTTGGGGCTCCAAAATGACTGCAGATCATGACTGCAGCCATGAAATTAAAAGACACTTACTCCTTGGAAGAAAAGTTATGACCAAACTAGATAACATATTAAAAAGCACTGGCATTACTTTGCCGACTAAGGTCCGTCTAGTCAAGGTTACGGTTTTTCCAGTGGTCATGTATGGATGTGAGAACTGGACTGTGAAGAAGGCTGAGCGCCGAAGAATTGATGCTTTTGAACTGTGATGTTGGAGAAGACTCTTGAGAGTCCCTTGAACTGCAAGGAGATCCAACTCCATCCTAAAGGAGATCAGCCCTGGGCGTTCTTTGGAAGGAATGATGCTAAAGCTGAAACTCCAGTACTTTGGCCACCTCATGCAAAGAGTTGACTCATTGGAAAAGACTCTGATGCTGGGAGGGGTTGGGGTCAGGAGGAGAAGGGGAAGACAGAGGATGAGATGGCTGGATGGCATCACTGACTCGATGGACGTGAGTCTGAGTGAACTCCGGGAGTTGGTGATGGACAGGGAGGCCTGGCGTGCTGTGATTCATGGGGTCACAAAGAGTCAGACAAGACTGAGTGACTGAAAAGAACTGAACTGAACTGTGCCACTCAGAAGAAGAAAGTAATTTTCTTTCACCCAGTGAGAAAGGGGCTTTCCAAATGGCACTAATGGTAAAGAACCCTCTTACCAATTCAGGAACATGAGAGATATGGGTTTGATCCCTAGGTCAGGAAGATCCCCTGGAGAAGTGAAATAGCAACCCATTCCAGTATTCTTGCCTGGAGAATCCCATGGACAGAAGAGCCTGGCAGGCTATAGACTATGGGGTGCAAAGAGTTGGACATGATGAAAGCAACTGAGTACAGCACAGTGTTTAAGAAACTGAGTGATCTTAATTTTTAAATTATTTATTTGTTGTATTATTAATTTTATTACAGAATCAAGCATCTTAACAGCACTTGTTACTATTCTATGACACAGTTTTGGAAATCTGTTTTGTCTATAAATCCTCCTGCTTATAAGACAAACAGACTCAGTTCTTACTATTTGGTCTTGTGGATTCTAGAAAGTCTCCCCACAAACACTGAAATTGCAAATACTGAACTATTGCTTCTAGGGGATACACAGGCTTAGATTCCCCCAAGCCTCTGCTCACATTTTCTTCCACCTAAGATCATTTCCCTTACCATGGTAAACTATTCCTTTCCTAAGCTGAAATGTCAATGGCACCCCACTCTAGTACTCTTGCCTAGAAAATCCCATGGACAGAGGAGCCTGGTAGGCTGCAGTCCATGGGGTGGCTAAGAGTTTGGCCTGACTGAGTGACTTCACTTTCACTTTTCACTTTCATGCATTGGAGAAAGAAATGGCAACCCACTCCAGTAGCATGCTGCGATTCATGGGGTCGCAAAGAGTCAGACACGACTGAGCGACTGAACTGAACTGAGCTGAACCCAGTGAAAGGTAACTGCAAGGTAGATGGGAATAGGAAGAAGTTTCCTTCTTTTTAAGATAGAGTCACTGGAAGAAAGGCCTTTGTTGTACTTGAACAGGAAATCTGAAACTGCCACAGCCATCTTCCTAGCAGTTCAGGGCTGAACCCTGGACTGGGATGAACCTCCCACACCCAAAGGAAGACATTTCTGAGAGAGTCAGAAAGAAATGGAGCTCGATGTGTGCCTAAAACACCTGTTTTCTGTTCTACTTACCTCTGGGGTTTTGGTTTTGTTATTGTCACTAAATGAGCAGAAACATCTGAAAATAAAGTACTAAGAGTGTAGCAATTTGTTACAGTAACAGTAAAATACTAATACAGAGGGATAAGAAGTTGTCTCATCAATCTTCATACAGAAAGTACAGCTGGAACCAAGGCCTTTTTGACCTTGGTTCATGGTGCCTCTCATCTCGGTGACGGACTTACACATCCAGAAAAAAAGACCAATCCACACGAGAAAAAAACAAGCGTCTCAGTATACCAAACTGGAAGTATACATTTGCTACATGCACAATAAAGGTGAAAAAAAAAGAACCAAATAAATATTTACAGATGATAAACTCCCTCTTTTTCCTAAATGCAGAAAGAAAAAAGACATTCCTCAAATTTTATTAAGTTTAAATTCTGTCCAGATGTATATCACTTTGGTGTAGACTCAAATTTGATCACCATCCAAGTCTTTTTAAATGTCTTTTCTTATACTGGCTTATTTCCAAAAGCAGATGAAAATTATAGTTGTCCAACTGAAACTTGTTACAAAATATATCTTTTTCTATTTACATAAAAAGGTGAAAGATTACTCAAACTCTGTTAGTTCATGGGTAGCCGCAAACAACAGAAATGAGAATTCTTTTTCCACTGTATTATGTTTAACAAACATGTTTATTATTAAATTATAATAAAAATTTGTTCAAATGATCATTTCTATCATTCCAAGCTAAGTGCTACATCTTCAAAAGGATGCTGAAATTTTCAACAAGAGACTTTTGTATATGCAAGCATATTTTTTGATTGAAGAAGACATTCACCTTATTTTAGTTTTCTAATATATACAATGCCAACATGTGTGTCACTTTTTACAGGCAGTGATTTTTCTATAACTTATTATCAGTTCATTCAGTTCAGTTGCTCAGTCTTGTCCAACTTTTTGTGACCCCATGAACTGCAGCACGCCAGGCTTCCCTGTCTATCACCAACTCCTGAAGTTTACCCAAACTCATGTCCACTGAGTCAGTGATTCCATCCAACCATCTCATCCTCTGACATCCCCTTCTCCTCCTGTCCTCAATTGTTCCCAGCATCAGGGTCTTTTCAAATGAGTCAGCTGTCCGCATCAGGTGGCCAAAGTATTGGAGTTTCAGCTTTAGCATCAGTCCTTCCAAAGAACACCCAGGACTGATCTCCTTTAGGATGCACTGGTTGGATCTCCTTGCAGTCCAAGGGACGCTCAAGAGTCTTCCCAACACCACAGGTCAAAAGTATCAATTCTTTGGCACTCAGCTTTCTTTATAGTTCAGTTCTCACATCCATACATGATTACTGGAAAAACCATAGCCATGACTAAACGGACCTTTGATGACAAAGTAATGTCTCTACTTTTTAACATGCTAAGTTGGTTATAACTTTCCTTCCAAGGAGCAAGTATCTTTTAATTTCATGGCTGCAATCATCATATGCAGTGATTTCAGAGCCCCCCAAAATAAAGTCTGTCACTGTTTCCATTGTTTCCCCATTTATTTGCCATGAAATGATGGGACCAGATGCCATGATCTTAGTTTTCTGAATGTTGAGCTTTCAGCCAACTTTTTCACTCTCCTCTTTCACTTTCATCAAGAGGCTCTTTAGTTCTTCTTCACTTTCTGCCATAAGGGTGGTGTCATCTGCATATCTGAGGTTACTGATATTTCTCCTGGCAGTCTTGATTCCAACTGTGCTTCCTCCAGCCTGGCATTTCCCATGATGTACTCTGCATATAAGCTAAATAAGCAGGGTGATAATATACAGCCTTGACGTACTCCTTTTCCTATTTGGAACCAGTCTGTTGTTCCATGTCCAGTTCTAACTGTTGCTTCCTGACCTACATATAGGTTTCTCAAGAGGCAGGTCAGGTGGTCTGGTATTCCTATCCCCTTCAGAATTATCCACAGTTTATTATTATCCACAAAGTCAAAGGCTTTGGCATAGTCAATAAAGCAGAAAGAGATGTTTTTCTGGAACTCTCTTGCTTTTTCCATGATTCAGCGGATGTTGGCAATTTGATCTCTGGTTCCTTTGCCTTTTCTAAAACCAGCTTGAACATCAGGAAGTTCACGGTTCACGTATTGTTGAAGCCTGGCTTGGAGAATTTTAAGCATTACTTTACTAGCTGGTGAGATGAGTGCAATTGTGCGTTAGTTTGCGCTTTCTTTTGCATTGCCTTTCTTTGGAATTGGAATGAAAACTGACCTTTNAATTCTTCTGCATCTTCCTGACCTGCAGAATCAGTCCCTCCTTCAAGTTCAGAGTTTTCACAACATAAAAACCTCTTGAAATGTGCACACTTCCCAGTACTAGCCAAGGTTGATTTACCATGATCCTCAGTGATGTGATGTGATCAGAAATTTCTTTGGTTTTTTTAGCCTCACAGCAGACTTGTCCACTACCCTTTTTCCTTGGTGGTCAGCTCACAAATCCAGAGATTCAGCTACTTTTCTTATTTACCATAGCTTGGTCATGCGCTCTGGGTGTTACTTTCCCTCGTTCCCTTGTGGCCTCACAAACAGATGGAGGATTTCCTTTTCCTTTTGCTGGATGCACCTTGTTGGTTCATTAACATTGAGCTTCTGGCCAACAGAATGACAACCCATGCCTAGTTAGAAAAAGCAAGCTTCTCTACTGCATGTATTTTCTGCATTTAGGAATACTAGGTAGCACCTCAACACTACTTTTCAGGGCCATTCTAAACAGTCAAATTTAAATAAATAAAATAGCAATATAGTACATAAAAAGCATAATAATGCAAAATTCATGGCTTTAAATGGAATAGAAAAATACAGCTCTTTTCTGAAACAGAGCTAAATGAGAAGGCAGAATATCACCTTGTTTTTCCTCAACTGGGAACCTTCCTATCAGGTGACTCCCCAGCACATCATTGACCAAGAACTCCCCAGCACATCTTTTCTGTACTGATTTGGGAGTTACAAATAAATGTGAGTGAGTAGCTAAATTTGGAATAACAGAATCAGAGAATCAATTGTACAATCATGATGTCACGTGTGCAAAGTCTTTTTCAATTAAGATATTGGAGTATGAAGATGCTACCTAAAAGAGGATGGATGAAGGAAATACTCACCTCACCTGGTGTCTTGATTTTCACAATGACTGCAAGATTAATATTACACAAGACAGTCCTGGAAAATTATATTTGTGTGTTATAACTGAAATGGTTACATGATAAGGGAATGGCTTTACAAGTTATTGAACACTTCAGGGTGACTGCAAAAAATATAGAAAAATGAAAAAAGTCACCTTCATAAAAGGCTGTGTTCATCAAGAGTTACATCATATACCTACGGCTGATTCATGTCCAGGTTTGACAGAAAACAACAAAATTCTATAAAGCCACTATCCTTCAATTAAAAAATAAACCTTTTTTTAAAGAGTTAGATCATTAAGACACATCAGGGAATATATAGTCTAACCTTCTGACGTTTCATTTATCTAAAGCTAAAATCCAGCCACTGTTCAGTTCAGCTCAGTTGCTCAGTCATGTCCGACTCTTTGCAACCCCATAGACTGCAGCACGCCAAGCTTCCCTGTCCATCACCACCCCCTGGAGTTTATTCAAACTTATGTCCATTGAGTTGGTGATGCCATCCAACCACCTCATCCTGTCATCCCCTTTTCCTCCCACCTTCAATGTCTCCCAGCATCAGGGTCTTTTCCAATGAGTCAGTTCTTCCCATCAGGTGGCCAAAGTATTGGAGTTTCACCTTCAACATCTGTTCTTCCAATGAATATTCAGTACTGATTTCCTTTAGGATTGACTGGTTGGATCTCCTTGCAGTCCAAGGGACTCTCAAGAGTCTCCTCCAATACCACAGGTCAAAAGCATCAATTCTTTGGCACTCAGCTTTTTTTACAGTCCAACACTCACATCCATACATGAATACTGGAAAAACCATAGCCTTGACTAGACAGAGCTTTGTTGGCAAAGTAACGTTTCTGCTTTTTAATATTCTGTTTAGGTTGCTCATAACTTTTTTTCCAAGAAGCAAGCGTCTTTTACTTTCATGGCTACAGTCACCATCTGTAGTGATTTTGGAGTCCAAGAAAATAAAGTCAGCCACTGTTTCCACTGTTTCCCCATCTATTTGCCACAAAGAGATGGGACCAGATGCCATGGTGTTAGCTTTCTGAATGTTGAGTTTTAAGCCAACTTTTTCACTTTCCTTTTTCACTTTAATCAAGAAGCTCTTTAGTTCTTCTTCACCTTCAGCCACTGTTAGTTAGGTCCTAAAATCTATACATCTCAAAGTAATTGAAAATTTATTATTAATACATATGGGTCAAATACGACTGGTAGCTATTTCTTTGGAGAAGCAAATGGCAACCCACTCCAGTGTTCTTGCCTGGAGAATCCCAGGGACAGGGGAGCCTGGTGGGCTGCCATCTATGGGGTCGCACAGAGTTGGACACAACTGAAGTGACTTAACAGCAGCAACAGCTATTTCTTAAATACTCACTTATGGATCATAAGAGTGTAGATAGTAGGAAGTGGCAACTCTGGAGCTGATACCCACAGGCCATGAGGTATTTCCCACACAGGATATGAGCATAAGATTACTGTTGGTCGGTCCCAAATATTGTTTCCAAAACACTCCTCAAATCTACCTCGGTTCTGCTCCTGTTACCACTTACTTGGTTTAGACCTTCTTTAGCTCTCTTCTGACCTAGTTCAGTCACTTATTATAAGTTGGCAAAACACCTTCATGACCCAGCAGGGCTGGAAGAAAGAGTTGGCAGCTGAAGGGCTAGCAATAGCCAGCTCTCCCTTGGGTAGAAGCCAGTCTGCAAGGACAGTCCTATGTGTTCATTCTGTGCTCAAAGAAGGAAGTTTCTGAAAGTTAAGGGTTTTGGTATGCATCTTTATTAAACTAGCTATATTCTCCCCCCACAAAGAAAAGAAGTTATTGGATAGGTAAGTTAACCTCATTAAGCCTGAGTTTTCTCATCTGTAGGGTGAACAGAAAAATATGAACTCAGCTTGTTCTCTGCACCTCTCTGTGTTTCAACTTTATTGCCCATAAAAAGGGGAAAAGTCATTTTAAAAATCAAGTTAATCAACTGAGATGTGGCAGGAGATCCATTTATAGTACTTACTTCTACTTTCAAGTCAGGATTTTGTGGCATTAATTTTAGCCATTTAGACATGTTTAGTGACTATTTAGTCCTCAATTCTAATTCGTGGCAACGCTCAAGACAGGAAAGTTTGTTAGACCTCTGAGCCTAAATGTGTGATGTTACTAAATTATGCTCTGATTGGAAGAAGAAAAACAGATACATTTCAGTTACTTGATCATGGACGAATAGGATCAATTATAATTAGAACTAAAATATTTCATATTTAACATATATAGCAAGGATGTATTTATCTTTCTTATTTAATAGAGCTATAACTGTTAAAACTTCTTAGCAAATTCCTTTGGCTTGTATTCTTCTGAAAGTAAATCATTTTAAGCTTAATTGACATTAGACCAGTTTTACAATGACAAAAGCTTCCCTTGGGTTGGTTTTGAAAGGGAAGGCATCTTGTTATCAGTTATTTCCTATAAAAATTTCTGCTTTTCACCCCCACTTAGCTCTCCATCCTCTACTCTTCTCTTCAAAGCAGAACATTTCCTTAACAAAAGCAGAAACTATTTAGAAATCAGACAGACTGACCCAGTAGCTGAGAAATTGCAAAATACATCCTCATTTCAGTCAGTTTTTGGACTTGACTTTTTCATCATCAGCAAGAAAAGAATGAGTACCCCTCAAGCCCTTCAATATCTGTCTTTCTGAGGAAAGATAAACTGTGCTCAGGACTCAAAGAGGAGGTAATAGTGATTGTAAACGAAAGACTAGAAGCTCTGGCAAGCTTGCCATACAGTCCTTCAATAAATTCCAAAGGATTACTTTAGGCTTGCTGTCATAGGCATGAAAGTGCATCAGGGAGAGGGGAATCATCCAGTGCTAGCCTCTGCTAGGCATAATATGTTGACCTTAAACACAGACAATCTGCGAGACAGAAGAACAGCTCTTGGCAAATTACCTACAATAACTTATTTAGGGGTATGTCTAATTTTGGATGTGTTTTTCACTATATTTATTTGCTTGGCAAGTCTTTGAATTCCATCCATGCAGAAGTCAGCCAGTCGGCCAGCACGACAGACTTGATGGATTGTCTGTCTACTGTATTACACTCTGAATATCAGCATTTTGTGTGAGGCTAGGCAGAAGATAAAAAGATCTCAGTTTAGGAGTCATTGTTTCACTGTTACATGGACAAGTGGTGCCAGCCTCTAAAGATATAAATAGTAAAGGAATTGAGGCCAGAGAGCCAGGGATGAAGCCTTGTCTAAGCTGAAGCTATTTATGCATTGGGATCAATCAGTAGGAAACAAGGCAAGGTGAAGTCAGATTGCCTGAAACGATTGTTTGTACCTTATCATAAAGAGGTTTTCCTTTTCCACCTATCAGTCAACTTCCACAAGAAAACCATTAGATACAGGAAAACCTCACCTCTGCCAACAACTTCTGTTAGCTAAATCTGAGGTTTCCCTAATAGTCCATAATTCTAGAATATAAAACAGTGATGCTTGGCTAATGGTATTTTGGCAGGGGTGTATATTTGCTTGGATCTTTCAAGTAGTTCTACTTTTTTGTTTCTGTACCTATTTTGCCTTTACAGAAGATTTTTTATGGAAAATGACATATTTTTATTCATGTTGCCATAATCTGTTTTCTGCCTAGCGCAGTGATCAGATCTCAGTTTGAAGAGGTTTCAAACTATAAACAGAAAAATAATCTAAATTCTTACATAACATCACATGCAAGTGTGGTATCTAGAGCCATTAAGGGCCTAAATGAAAGTGGTAAATTAGTAGTTTATAAATAAAAGGTTATAGAATATATTTGTGGCAGGATCTTGAAAAGATATCCTTAAAAATTTATCAAAAACACAAATATAAAGCAAAAAAAATGATCATTTTTACTACATTGAGATAAAGATTTCTAATCAATGAATCACAGCATAGACAAAAATTAAAGGTAGGTGGTCAAAGGGTAGAAGGTAAGTGAAATTTGTAAAATATTAAAGGATAGATTTCTATAAATGAGCAAAAAAATAAATGAAGATACCCCCTGGGAAAGAAGAAAAGGCAAAACACATGAGCAGAGCAAGCTATATTTATTTGAATATAATTGCTTTACAATGTTGGGTTAGTTTCTGCTGTACAATGACTTGAATCAGTAATATGCATATATCCCCTCCCACCTGAGCCTCTCTCTCACTCCCCCTCATTCCACCTACCTAGGTCATCTTTATGGAAGAAATTAGAAAAGCATATAAAGAGATATTTAAAACCATAAAATGATGATTAGGGTCATGTAATGAAATAATGGAAATAGCATGAGATTTTTACTTTACACCTTTAAGACAAAGATTTAATAATGCCATGTACTGGTGAGAATTAAATGATAAAGGAGCCCTGGTGAAGATGCAAAATAGAAAGATTATTGCTTTTGTAATCCTAATTTTGTTATTGGGCATGTGGCTCAAAGGTAGTCCCACAGGTTCATAAAGGGTAAAGTCAACTATATCAACTATCAAAACCTTAAAAAATACAATGATACACAATTACACTCTTTTTTTTTTTTTTAGAGCTTCCATTTTACTTTATTTTACTTTACAGTACTCTATTGGGTTTGGCATACATTGACATGAATCTGCCACGGGTGTACACGAATACAATTTAAAAAATAAAAAGCAGTCTGTAACAAATAGTCATATCCATACTATTTCAAATTACCAATGGTAACATTTTCTCACATTGTCAATCAATGTTTTAAGAATTAAAATCTTGTAGATAATACCAATTTCTCTTTAATCATCTTTCCCACCTCCTGCTATCCCTCTACATGTATGTCCAAGACATCAGTACTACAATTTTGCCCTGCATTCTTATAGTTCATTTTGTCTGCTTAGACTTACATAGATATTAAACATATTCAATATACATTATTTTCAGCAGGTAAGAACTTTTTCTAGAAATATGCATAAATGTCATTATCATATGGTAGCATTCTAAACTTTCCTTTCACTAAAATTTAAATTTATTAATAATTTATATAGGTATTACATTGTTTAAAACTGACAGTGTATAAAATGATATGCAGTAAAATATATATCTGCCTTCCATTTCTTTTTTTATCTTCTTCCTATTTCTGAACCCCTGTCACTCAGTAATTCCTTGAATCCTGATTTAACTACCCATTCCCAGGTGGCACTAGTGATAAAGAACCCACCTGTCAATGCAAGAAATATGGGTCAATCTCTGAGTCAGGAAGATTCCCTGAAGGCGGGCCTGGCAACCCACTCCCATATTCTTGCCTGGAGAATCCCATGGACAGAGAAGCATGGTGGGCTATAGTCCATATGTTTGCAAAAGTCAGACACAACTGAAACAACTTAAAGCACAATATAACATGCATTTTGGAGACACTCTCCATAGAAGCAAATATGCACGTATTATCTCCCTTTTTTTGACAAAGATATGTTAAAGTTTAAAATCAGTTCATTGACCAACCAGTAATGTTATATCTCATCCAAACTGACTTGCTTTTTGCTTTACTTCTTTAATCCTCCCTTTTCAGAAGGCAGTATGTGGCCTTTCTTTTTTGGGGGGGTCCTTCTGCTTTCAAACCTCCCCCTACCCCTGCAACTAAAGAGTGCATCTGGACCAGGGATTGAACTTGTACCCCCTTCAGTAGAAGCATGGATTCTTAACCCCTGGACCTCCAAGGAAGTCCCAACATCTTTCATTTCATAAGTCACATCTGGATAGCTGGCTATTCTCAACCTTTAAGCCACCCAAGGAGCTTCTCATATGATTCTTACGGCTGTGAGTAGGAACCATGTTCAGGTAGATGATGAGATCAATGGAGTGTCAGAGGGTCCCGGGAAGCTTCTGGCTGGAGATTGCAGTGTCAGGTGGGAACCTACATTTTAGCTGCCCTTCACCTTCTCAGGGTTCATTGTATTCTCCTACTATCTTAAGCCTATAATCAAGAAGAAAAGGGCCACCACCACATCCTGCACAGAAAATTGGGTTCCTAATTTTAGTGCAGTCTTGTCTAGTGAGAATGTGTTTC
Organism: Oreotragus oreotragus; assembly: GCA_006410675.1. NCBI lineage: Eukaryota > Metazoa > Chordata > Mammalia > Artiodactyla > Bovidae > Oreotragus > Oreotragus oreotragus. The sequence continues at coordinate 78,127 of SJYX01011492.1, forward strand.
TTTTTTCCATTTGGGGAGAAAAACATATTCTACTCTCTTTGAGAATCTTCATGGACTCACTCAAATTTGAATCCCAGCATCACCCAGAAGACAAATGAGTGAAAATGATCAAAGCAGTGCATATTCTACATCTCATCAACTGTCCTGTCTCCACCTCCAGAAGCTCTCCAGGACCTTTAGATGGACCTTGTCTTTCCAGCAGGTGGTCTGGCTGAGTTAGCTCTCACTTGCAGGCTCCAGGGTGAAACTGGTGTCTGCCTTTGTAGCTTCTTTCCTGGGACAGCAGTTTTCATTATCTGTGGTCCACCTTTGCTCACCACTTGGATCTATCTAAACAGATGATTGTATATTTTTTTTTTTTCCTCACACATCTGATTTGTTAGTGACAGGATAGCTTGTCCAAGTTCTCTCTCAATTCTGTTGTATCAATCTCTTGACTTTTAACCTGGCTTTTTAACTTTTGGATCTTTTTAACTTTGGGGGTCTTTCTGTAGGACATATTTGATTGCCTGTTATAATTTCAGAATTTTCCTAAGTCCCAATTTTATTTGTCAGCATTTTTTAAATTAATTAACTTATTATAATTGGAGGTTAATTACTTTACAATATTGTGGTGGTTTTTGCCATACATTGACATGAATCAGCTACAGGTGTATGTGTGTTTCCCCATCCCAAAACCCCCTCCCACCTCCCTCTCCATGCCATTCCTCTGGGCTGTCCCAGTGAACTGGCTTCGAGTGCCCTGTTTCATGCCTTGAACTTGGACTGGTCCTCTATTTCACATGGTAATATACATGTTTCAATGCTATTTTCTTAAATCATCCCACCTTCACCTTCTCTCATAGAGTCCAAATGTCTGTTCTTTACATCTGTGTCTCTTTTGCTGTCTTGCATATAGGGTCATAGTTACCATCTTTCTAAATTCCATATATATGTGTTAATATACTGTATTGGTGTTTTTCTTTTTGACTTACTTCACTGTGTATAATAGACTCCATTTTTATCCACCTCATTAGAACTGACTCAAATGTGTTCTTTTTAATAGCTTGCTAATACTCCATTGTGTCTATGTACCACAGGTTTCTTACCCATTCGTCTGCTGATGGACATCTAGGATGCTCCCATGTCCTGGCTATTGTAAACAGTGCTGCAATGAACAGTACTGGGGTACATGTGTCTCCTTCAATTCTGGTTTCCTCGGTGTGTATGCCCAGCAGTGGGATTGCTGGGTCATAAGGCAGTTCTATTTCCAGATTTTTACGGACTCTCCACACTGTTCTCCATAGTGGCTGTACTAGTTTGCATTCCCACCAACAGTGTAAGAGGGTTCCCTTTTCTCCACACCCTCTCCAGCATTTATTGTTTGTAGACTTTTAGATAGCAGCCATTCTGACCGGCGTGAAATGGTACCTCATTGTGGTTTTAATTTGCATTTATCTGATAATGAGTGATGTTGAACATCTTTTCATGTGTTTGTTAGCCACCTGTATGTATTCTCTGGAGAAGTGTCTGTTTAGTTCTGTGGCCCATTTTTGATCGGATCATTTATTTTTCTGGTATTGAGCTACATGAGCTGGTTGTATATTTTTGAGATTAATTCTTTGTCAGTTGCCTCATTTGCTATTATTTCCTTCCATTCTAAAGGCTCTCTTTTCACCTTGCTTATAGTTTACTTCATTGTGCAAAAGCTTTTAAGTTTAATCAGGTCCCATTTGTTTATTTTTGCTTTTATTTCATTACTCTGGGAGGTGGGTCATAGAGGATCTTGCTATGATTTATGTCAGAAAGTGTTCCGCCTTTGTTTATTTTATTTTTTGTTTGGTTGCTCTGAGTCTTAGGAGTGGGATCTAGTTCCCTGACCAGAGATTGAACCTGCCCCCCTGCATTGGGAGCATGGAGTCTTACTTGCTGGACCACCAGAGAAGTCCCTACCACCATTATTTAACCCAATTATGTCTTCGATTAATGCTGAGTGCAGTCACTCCCCCCTGACATCTGCTTTTGCCAAAGGAGTAGTTCTAGCCTAGTTCATTATTATGAGGTCCTTGTGTGCCTTGGCCTCCTACATCCTTCTTCCTATGTCTGCTCTGTCTCTTCATACTGGCACCTGGATAGCTGGACAATGCTGTTTCCCAGGGAGTCTCTGTTGGACTCACTGTTTCCCTCTGAGGTTTATGCACACCATGCTGTGTCTCAACTCTGTTCACTTGTGATACCCATATCTGGGAAGACATATCTTGGAACAAGTAGCTAATACTCATTCTTTCTATTTTTCTCCAGAAGCCAAATTCTATAATATCTTGATTATCTGCAAAGGATGACTAAGGAATGAAATACGCTCAAATTTTTTAAGACAGAGATGGAAATTAAGAAGCCAAAAAAAAAAATTAAGTAAAATTACAATTAAGTCCTCCGTTTTATGGGTTGAATCACTGCCCAATCTCACTCATCCCCCCCAAAAGATAGGCTGGTATCCAAATCCCCAATACCTCAGATTGTAACCTTATTTGGAAATAAGGTTTTTGCAGATGCAAATAGTTGAATTAAAATACAGTCACTCTGGAGAATGCACTCCTAATCCAGCATAACCCGTGTCCTTATAAGGATGACCCTGTGAGGACAGACATAAAGCATCGTGTGAGGATGAGGACACAGATCAGAGCAGACAAGACAATGGAGCCAAATATTGCTGGTTTTCACCAGAAACTAGGAACAAAGTGTTGAAATTAAATAAAATATAGAGACCAAGTTTGAGACTTCCCCAAACTGACAAAAACCCCTACGCCATGTAAATGAAACTAAATCAACTGTTTTCATGAACATAAAGGAAACTTAAGTTATTATTTTGTAAATACCTCTGGCAATTATAAAGGAAACAAGTCATCTTCCTAAAACTAGTATGAGATAATCACTTTAACCAGTCTCCTGCCATTTAGAAACTCCCATTGTAATGACCAGTTATTGTAAAGGTCAGTAACATCCTCGTTTTCACTTTACAAGCCATCAAGTCGCTTCATGCTCCCAAGCTTCATATTAGCCTTTGAATTTGGAAGGTCCCAGTTCATGAACGCTTTTCATATGCACAATAAACTCTTACCGTGTGTGTGCTCAGTTGTTCAGTCATGTCTGACTCCTTGTGACTCTGTGAACTGTAGCTTGCCAGGCTTCTCTCCTCTGGAGTGGGTTGTCTTTTCCTCAAGGGATATTCCTGACCCAGGAATCAAAACCGCTTCTCCTGCACCTCCTGCCTTGGTAGGTGAATTCTTTACCGCTGAACCACCTGGGAAGCCTGGATACCACTTATTATCAATTTGGTGATTTTAAATTTGCATTCTCTGAATTTTTGACAGAAACATGGAATATATTGTCCCTCAGAACCCTCAGAAGGAACCAGCCTCATCTAGGATACACTGTTATGGCAGCTGTAAGAAACTAATACACCAGTCGTGGCTGAAGTAAGAAACAAACAGGCAGAGATACTGCTCCTAGATTAATGGATTATCCAATTATTTACATGGAGAATAAGACCTGTTAAGAACATGAAGGCTAAGTTCTAATCACATAGACATATGTATTTCTCCTGTGTTCCTGTTTCCAGTAGAATATCATCATTTGGGAAGATAAAGTATTTTTTCTTTTCTACAAATCATTTTTTGGACATCATAAAATATAGGCCATCAATGAATAAATTTTCCCAGTAATTTATTCAGTTTTATATGACAGTATAATATGCAGTACAGGGAAAAATATATTTTACCATGGCTAGGTGATCAACTTTTTGAATTCAACTTGTAGCAGAACTAGTTTGTAGCAGAACTAATAATCTGTCAGCAGATTATTAAACTGCTGTTACTAAAGCTAGTGGATGTGATGGAATTCCAGTGGAATTATTCAAAACCCTAAAGGATGATGCCATTAAGGTGTTGCATTGAATACGTCAGCAAATCTGGAAGACCCAGCTGTGGCTACAGGACTGGAAAAGATCAATCTTCATCCCACTTCCCAAGAAGGGTAGTACTAAAGAATGTTCTAAGCATCAGAAAATTGTATTCATCTCCCATGCTAGTAAGTTTATGCTTCAAATCCTGCATGCTAGTCTTCAACATTATGTGAACCAAGAGATTCCAAATGTCCAAGCTGGGTTTAGAAAGGGCTGAGGAACTAGAGATCAAATTGCCAACATTTGCTGCATCATAGAGAAAGAAAGGGAATTCCAGAAAACCATCTACCACTGTTTCACTGATTACACCAAAGTCTTTCACTGTGTGGATCATAGTAAAATGTGGAAAGCTCGTAAAGAGATGAGAATACCAGACCATCTTACCTGTGTCCTGAGAAACCTGTATGTGAATCAAGAAGCAACAGTTAGAGCCCTGTATGGAACAACTGGTTGCTTCAAGGTTGAGAAAGGAGTTCGTCAGGACTGTCTGCTGTCACCCTGTTCATTTAACCTGTACACAGAGCACATCATGAGAAATGCCAGTCTGGATGAGTTACAAGCTGGGATCAAGATAAGTGGGAGAAACATCAGTAACCTCAGATATGTGGATGATACTACTCTAATGGCAGAAATCAAAGAGGAACTAGAGAGCCTCTTGATGAGGGTGAGGGAAGAGAGTGTAAGAACTGGCTTAAAACTAAGTATTTTTTTTTTAAAAAACTAAGATCATAGGATCCAGCTCCATTCCTTCATGGCAAATAGAAGGGGAACATTAGAAGTCATGACAGATTTCCCCTTCTTGGGCTCTAAAATCACGCAGATGATGACTGCAGCCATGAAATCAGAAGATTGCTCCTTGGCAGGAAAGCTATGACAAACCTAGACAGTGTGTTGAAAAGCAGAGACATTACTCTGCCAACAAAGGTCTGTATAGTCAAGGCTATGGTCTTCCCAGTGGTCACACACAGGTATGAAAGCTGGACTGTAAAGAAGGCAGAACACCAAAGAATTGATGCCTTTGAACTGTGGTGCCAGATAAGACTCCTGAAGGTCCCTTAGACAGCAAGGAGGTCAATCTAGTCAATCTTAAGCGAAATCAACCCTGAATATTCATTAAAAGGACTGATGCTGAAGCTAACACTCCAGTATTTTGGTCACCTGATGGGAACAACTGACTCATTGGACAAATCCCTGATGCTGGAAATATTGAGGGCAGAAGAAGAAGAAGTTAGAGGATCAAATGGCTAGATGGCATCACTGATTGCAATGAACATGAACCTGGGCAAACCTCGGGAAACTGAGGAACAGGGAAGCCTGCCATGCTGCAGTCCATGGCATCTCAAAGAGTTGGACTCGACTGGGTGATTAAACAACAACAGCAGTTGGTCAATTGTAAAAACAAAATTCTGAATCAGTAGTTTGAGTGTTTAAGTCTCTTAAATATACTCAAGGAAATAGACTGATAGACAGGGGTGATATATGCACACACATACATAGTAATATAATTTTTTGTTTTGACTTATTTGTTTCAATACACATTCCTAGATATATAATATATGGTAGTATATAATTTGACTTTTGAAGAATGTTATAATATTGATTCTCAAATTAATCTGAGTTGATCCTCACAACCTTATTTTTAACTATGGATTAAAAAGAAATCTGTGACTTCTCTCCTTGCACATAGAAGAGTGTGGTGATTGCTTATTTCTCCTCTCCTGCTAGCTGTTCTGAGATGAAGTCCTTAGTTGAAAGTAGTGCAATCGAGGACATTCCTTGAAGACTTACTATGCGCCAGTCACATGTGCTAAAGCTGTAATCATTGTCACATTGATTTGAAGCAGCAAACCCAGAAGATTTGACTAGCAGCAGTGTCAATTGTTCCAAGGGTTTACACACAATTACCAGACCCCCATTTCCATTCAGTATTGGATTGGAGGCCACTTCAAACAATACAATTGATACCAGATTAATTTTCTTTAATACTCTAATGTGTTTTTAAGATAGTGGAGTATACCAGACATTTTGTTATTCCAAGGCAGTGTTTGTCTTTCTCTGCAGACATAGCCTGAATTTCGTACTCCAACTGCAAGGCTTGGAATCCTCCCTCTGCCCACTAAACTTATTTTGCAATGAGCAATTGCCAATAGCTGGCACTCATATAGTTTTGAACTGATATTAAAAAGCATTTGTCAACTTGGGTGAATATCACTAAGTATAAGAAACATGTTTACTCTTTTCCCTTTTTTCAGAAGAACTTGAAGAATTCTTCATGTGATGACAATAGGAAATTAAATAAAGTCCAAATCACATTTTTGTGTTCTTTTTTTTTTTTTTTTTTTTAGTATTTGGAAATGTTCACTTATATTATTCTTCAGATTCATTTCCTTAACATGAAATTGACACAAATGCTAAGGAACAAAATATCCCACAGTTCACTTCACAAGTACTTGCCAATACACAGCAGCAAAAGAAAATTACCTATACTANTTTTTTTTTTTTTTTTTTTTTTTTTTTAGTATTTGGAAATGTTCACTTATATTATTCTTCAGATTCATTTCCTTAACATGAAATTGACACAAATGCTAAGGAACAAAATATCCCACAGTTCACTTCACAAGTACTTGCCAATACACAGCAGCAAAAGAAAATTACCTATACTAATTTGGCATAATTACATTATATCTATTGGAACTAGATAGATATTGATGGCTAGATTTGGGCCTGCAGGGATTAAATTACATACAGTTATAAAATATGTTTCAGTAATATCTTTAGGACTAGAGCAACATTTCCCAAATTAATCACCTCCTGTTGCCTCTTTGTTTCATTTTTTTAAATATCTTTCCATATCACCAAAATGGCAACATAGGAGACTCCTAAACTCTCACCATAAACCCCACCCTTGGCATAGGGCTATACAATCAGGAGGGAACCTCCAACTCCCAGCTTCTCTCTAAGAAGTAAAAGGTTGGATCAAACATCTCACACCCCAACTTTTAAGGCTGACACATGAAGGACATGTCTCCAATTCACTTAGTTCAGAAAGCATACAGGACTTGTGTTCACGACTCCCAGGGCACTATAGAAATTAAGGAAGCAGTTGTTAGTGGGCAGTTAATACTCACCATGACTATCCCCCCAAGGAGGTCCAATGCAGAGGTAGCAGGCAGAAACATCTACATCCCAGTCTTTCCCTGATAAGGGTTTAATTGAATTCTTCATAAAGTGATGCCTGAAAGTCCAGATTCTAATTAGCATGCATCTCAGGGCTGACTGTGATCTGCCTGGAACCCAAAAGAGTCAGTGGGCACTTTTCCCACTGCTGTCTGTGGCTTACTACAATAAAACTAAGACATTGGCATATCCCTGAGAGGAGTTTGTCCATACATCTGGCACACAAACCTCTATGGAGATCACCCAAGGGACTGGCTCCCAAATCACCTCATTCTGGAAGCTAATGGAGCTCAACATTCATGAGTCCTCCAGGGATTATACCAAACAGTTTCTTTTTAGTCACGTGGATACTCCCTCTGACTCAGCACAGAGTGAGTAAGTAAAACTGCCCAACTTCCGTTTCCCCCTGATAGAAGCAAATTTAATATCCTGATATTCCCAGCTATTGCTAAAAGATACACATAGAATAAAAGTGAAGCTATGGGAAGAGATAATCTATGAACATAGGAATTAAAAGAAAGTAGGGGCATATATATGTATATCAAACAAAATAAAACATTAAGGCAAAGACTATAGCAAGAGAGAAAAAAAATAAAAAGGTCATTATATGTTGATAACAGGGTCACTTAATCAAGTTAAAAAAGAAAAAGTGAAGTCTCTCAGTTGTGTCCGACTCTTTGCAACCCCATGGGCTGTAGCCTACTAGGTTCCTCCATCCATAGAATTTTCATTAATCAAAAGGATACAATAATTATTTAATTCACCTAACACTGAAGCACCTGAATATAGAAAGCAAATTTTAATAGATCTGAAGAAAGAAATAGATAACAATCAATGTAATAAAGGTCTTTAATATTCTACTTGCAATGACCATTCACACAAAATATCAATAAACAATAGACTCAAAGAATATTGTAGACAAAATATAGAACATTCCAACCAGCAGGAGCAGGATAGGCATTTTTCTTAAGCACATGTGAAATATTTTCCAGGATAGATCACATGTTAAGCTACAAAATAAGTCTTGAAGATTTAAGAAGACTGAAATCATATCAAGCATTTTTTTTTCAACCAAAATTATATAAAACTAGAAATCAGTTCCAACTGATTTTAAAGAAAACTGGAAAGTTCCAAAGTATGTGGAGACTAAAAACACACACCTGAGCAATCAGTAGTTTAAAAAAGAAATCAAAAGAAAAAAAAAATCTTGAGACAATTGAAAAAGGAAACATGAGAAAGCAAAGCTTATGGGATGCAGCAAAAGTAGTTCTAAGAGGAAAATTTATAGCAATAATAATCTACATTAAGAGAAAAAAAAGAGAGAATTCAACCTAATTTAATACTTCAAGGAACAAGAAGATGAAGAACAAAGTAAATTCAAAGTTAATAGAAGGAAGAAAATAACATAGACCAAAACAGAAATAAAGAAATAAACTAGGGATTATAAACAAAATAGGAAAGATCAGTGAAACTAAGAACTTTTTTTTTAAAGATAAACAAACTTGAGAAAGCTTTACTAAACTAAGGAAAACACAAAGTAAATTCAAATAATATCAGAAAAAGGAGATACTAAAACTGACAACACAGAAATACAGATCATAGGAAATTACCATGAATAATTACATGCCACCAAATTTGATAACATAGAAAAGATAGATAAATCTAGAAAAATACAACTTACCAAGACTGAATCACGAAGAAATAAAAAAATCTGTACAAATCAAATCTGTACCAAAAATCAAAAACCTCCTAACAAAGAAAAGCCCAGGACCAGATGGTTTAATTGATAAATTCAACCAAATATTTAAAGAAAAACTAATACCATCCCTCTCAAGCTTGTCGAAAAAACTGAATAGGAGAGAACATTTCCAAGTTGATTTTACAAAGCCAGACAAGGACACTACAGAAAAAGAAAATTACAGGGCAGCTGTCTCTGATAAGCATAGATACAACAATCCTTAACAAAATATTAGCAAGCCTAATTAAGAATACATTCAAAGAATCATATACTATGATCAAATAGGATTTATTCCAAGAATACATATCATTTCAATGTATGCAAATCAATTAATATGATACAGCACATTAACAAAATGAAGGATAAAATCACATGATCACCTCCATAGATGCAGAAAAAGGTACTTGAAAAAATTCAACATTTCTTTATGATAACAACTTAATGAAAAGAATAAAGAAGAAATGTAACAATATAATAAAGGCCATATATAACAAACTCATAGTTAATAACATACTCAGTGGTGAAAAATTATAAACTTTTCCTCTAAGATCACACAACCATGTCACTACTTGACCAATGAAGAAAATGAGAAATGTTGAATTTTTTTGTAATAGTCACAGAGCTAATAAGTGGTACAACTGGAACACGGATTCAATTTTTGATTCTATATACCATACTCTTTACCCCACCTTTTACTACTACTATCTTCTCTGTTACTCACATCTACATTAACCATAAAATCTAGCTCAGTGATTTCCCTACAATTCATGAAAAATATTTGGAAATGAAAGAGGTATTATAATTAGCCCTTTCTTTTAGCAGGTAAAATGTTCTTCTATGCTTTACTAAGGAGAAGACAAAGACTTACTGAAACTGTGTTTGTCTGAAATGAGTATGTCATGGAATGTGAAGTGTATTAATTTTCTGTCTTTTGGTCATGCTGGATACTGTCATTGTTTGAGTCAGAATCACTTCCTGTTTCAGGCTCATTAGCCATAGAGAAGTTACTTCTCTATCTTCAAAAAAATAAAAATTTCACCAAAGAAGACTTTATTTCAAAGGTAAACATTATACACGGCATTTCAAATTCTTTTCATTGGCAGACAATATATAGGAAAGTATTAGGCCAAGACACAACTGAAGTGTCAAACTCTTGTTATCAAGACAACAAAAACATTATGGAAACAAACTCTTGGTTTTGAAATTTTTATGGAATGAGTTCTCATGATTACAAATCAAAACTTTTAAGACAAGAAGACTAACTGGTCCCCCCCAAATCCAAACAAAATTGCTTTGTTACAAAATATTTCCTTTTTTATTTTTTTCTGTGCTTTGTGAAGCCTCCTAAAATGATAGTCATCCTAAAAATGCATTACAAATATTCATAAAAAAGTAGGAAGTCAAATTGGCATTTATTTTAAATATTGCATGACAGTTAGCATTCTGTTTTTTTCTTCCATCTGATTTTTTGGTCCTTGGACTATGAAAAACTTTTGGCAAGACTAAAGAAATTTGGAACATAAATCAGTAAAGAAAAAAAGAAAGAAAGAAAGAAAAAGACTCACCAGATTTAAGGAACTGAGTCATTTAAAATAGCTAAAAACACCACCTGCATTTCAGCTGCAAGTGTGAATCAGGTCACAGGGAAGGGGTAGGACTTTTGGTTTTATGTTCCGCTAAAAATAAAAAAATAAAAAAAAAGAAGCAAAAGTAAACAATTTATGTATTTATTCTTCTCTATCTCTATAATTCTGTGTTTCAAATTTTAAAGTGATTTGAAATATCAGGCTGGCCAAAAAGTTCATTTGGGTATTTCTGTACCATCTTATGGAAAAACTCAAATGAAATTTTTGGCCAACCCTATACAACTCAGATTGTAATGAGAGTTTTAATTTTTCCTCTTTTAAATGGTGTCATTGAAATGGAGTGGAGTGAAGGTCCTGTAGTAATGAAGAGAGAACCCAGAAGTCATGATGCTAGGTAGTGTGAGATGTTCACTTTTTGAAATCCCTGAAGATTTTGGCAGAAGTCAGGATGAAAAGCAAGTTTGTAAGAGACCAGTGGTCAAACCCCCTTGAATCTGAGAAGTGACCAGAAGATTTGGAGAAGGAAATGGCAACCCGCTCCAGTGTTCTTGCCTGGAGAATCCCAGAGACGGGGGAGCCTGGTGGGCTGCCGTCTATGGGGTTGCAGAGTTGGACACGACTGAAGTGACTTAGCAGCAACCTAGAAACATATTAGAAACCCTTCCTGGAAAAGGCATGGAATTACTGTATATCATGCTTGCTAAGTGCCTCCTAGGCTTTGTTAGGACCAGAAGGTTAGCCGATGATAGTAATGAGGAAGGTCAAAGATCAGACATGGTCAAAGATCTCAGTGGGAAGGAATGATATCATTGGTCAAAGATATCAGTGGGAAAAAGCAATAAAGAGCCAAGAGAATGTTGACCATCTCACCTGACCCCTCAGTTTGTCAAGTATATAAGAATGATCAACTGCCCAGAGCAGCTTCTTCCCAGTGTTCTTGGAGAACTCTCAGGCTTCATTTAGCAAAAGGAAACATAAGAGCATTCTCAGAAAAGCTAAGGATTTTGGAGATATCCACACTCCATATAAAGGAATAGGAGATAGCATAAAGGTTGGGGAAGAAAGTTAAAGTTGAAGAATTCTACATCAAGTATAGGTGAGGTAAAAAGTGTACAGGTAAAGGGAGAGTGTCCCTTAAGCTTGGTGAACAGGGAGGACATTAATTAGAAAAGACCTCATGCGAAGAGTTGACTCATTGGAAAAGACTTTGATGCTGGGAGGGATTGGGGGCAGGAGGAGAAGGGGACGACAGGAGATGAGATGGCTGGATGGCATCAGTGACTCGATGGATGTGAGTTTGAGTGAATTCCAGGAGTTGGTGATGCACAGGGAGGCCTGGCATGCTGCAATTCAAGGGGTCGCAAAAAGTCGGATACAACTGAGTGACAACTGAACTGAACTGAACTGAATGATTGTCTTTCAATATCTCAAGTCATTGTGTACAAGACAGTGTCTGGTCTCAAAGCACAACATTGAAGGCTGCTGTGAGGTTTGAAAAAAGTCAACAGGGGCAGGGATGGCTTGTGTTGCTCAGAGATAGAGGGAAGACTCTGACGAGAGAGAGGATTTCTTTTAGAGAAGCTATCTTGAAGTGCATAGAGCAGGAGAATGGACAATGGGAATACTTCAGAGCCCTGGAATAGCAACTTCAAAGCCCCATTGAGTGAAACTGTGGTGCTTCATTCCTGCACCAGGCCAGCACTGTCACAGGTTTACAGAGGAACAAGGGGACCTCTGGTTACAAGGCATTTCTTTCAGAAATAGAGACTCATCCACACTTTGTAGAAGAGGTACCATTTCAAAATGAAGGATGAGAAAAAGAAGAAGCTAAATAATGCCTTAGGAAATCCACAAATAAAGAAAACCAAAGCTGAGACTTTCCCGGAATAGCTCATTTTCAAATGTGCATGTGTGCATACTGAATTGTTCAGTCTTGTCTGACTCTCTATGGCCCCATGGACTGTATCCTGCCAGGCTCCTCTGTCTATGGAATGTTCCAGGCAAGGTTACTGGAGCATTTCCTTCTCCAGGGGATCTTCTCAACCCAGGAACTGAACCTAGGTCTCCCACATTGCAGGCAGATTCTTTACTGTCTGAGCCACCACATGGCCTAAGTTTCGGTTAAGCAACATGAAAAGTTCAGAAGATGGGTAATGGTGAGTGTTGTACAACAATGTCAATGCTCTTAGTCTCACTGAACCATAGAGTTAAAAATAGTTAAAATAATATATTTCAGAATATGACTTTTACCATAGTAAAAAACGTTAGAGAAAGATAAAATCCAAGTAACAAACCAAGGGTAAAAAATNACAACAATGTGAATGCTCTTAGTCTCACTGAACCGTAGAGTTAAAAATATTTAAAATGATATATTTCAGAATATGACTTTTACCATAGTAAAAAATGTTAGAGAAAGATAAAATCCAAAGTAACAAACCAAGGTTAAAAAATATGTAAATATTTATATATTAAAGCAGATACATATTTGTACCAAATTCTCCTATGAGGGGTTCATGTATATGAGTAAGAAAATTCACTGTTAAGTGGCTAGAAAACCAATCAATTGGTAAAAATTAAAGAAAGCTGATTTCAGATCAATATGCAGACACAACCTCTAAATAGAGCATATTTTAAACAATGGAGTAAGTTGACTTGTAAGAAAATAGGCTTCCTATCATTGAAATCTTTGCACCAAAGGCTGAATGTTCAAGGATGTTGGAAAGGGAGTTCTCATATTGGTGGGAGGTTAAGTCAAGTTAGAAATGAGGAAGGAAGAAGGAAAAGAAACTTATGTGGTGGCCTACCATGTGCCACTCACTTTACAGTTCCTGTAAGATGTTATTTTCCCAATATTAACTAAGTCTCATAAAATAGAAGTAAATTGCAGCAGTCACTGTTGCAGCGACTGCCAGTCATCTACAAATTCCTTTCTCTCCTTTATTGTTGCAGATGTTATGGAACATCTTTTTTTTTTTTTTTTTTTAGATAATTACATGGCAGCCTATTTGGTTAACTTGCCAAATTTTAATTTGTTATGATTTAAGACTTTTCATAGATCTTGATATGAGGAATGTAAGTATGATAAATTAAACAGACAATAACTCCTGGGCTCCTGAACTATATTCTAGCTGTAGATATTTTATACAGGCATTTGTTTAATATATAATTTGTGTATATATAATATATACACTTCTATTTCCTCACTTCTAATTTATTCCACATCAGATTTGTGCTTTAAAGAAATCACTCTTTCAGAGTTCATTAATGGTTTCTAAGTTGCAAAACCTAACAATCTGTATTATATCTCATCTTTGTTGACCTCACCAGAGTTTTTGGCACATTGACCGTTTCTGTATTTGGAAATCTCAGCTAACCCTGGAAATGCTATTTTGAGATCCACTGAAATTAGTATTGTACTTTCATCTTTCAGTAACTACATAGTCATCCATAACATATGGCCTTAATGAAATTGCATGTATATACTGGATTTTGTTGTGTCAATTTAGCTGAGATTGGGAACCATGTACATCTGAATCTGGATTTGGGTTGAATAAAAAAGGAGCTTGTCTCAATAATTTTGAGAGGTTGTAACACAAGGTGACAGAAAGTTGCAGAATGTTGATTGGGTTCTGGTTCCAGCTCATCATTTTACTGTTGTGTGAAGGTCAGGAAGCAACAGTTAGAACTGGACATGGAACAACACACTGGTTCCAAATAGAAAAAAGAGTACATCAAGGATGTATATTGTCACCTTGCTTATTTAGCTTATATGCAGAGTACATCATGTGTAATGCTGGGCTGGAGGAAGCACAAGCTGGAATCAAGATTGCTGGGAGAAATATCAATAGCCCCAGATATGCAGATGACACCACACTTACTACAGAAAGTGAAGATCTAAAGGGCCTCTTGATGAAAGTGAAAGAAGACAGTGAAAAAGTTGGCTTAAGCCTCAACATTCAGAAAACGAAGATCATGGCATCCAGTCCCATCACTTCAGGGCAAATAGATGGGGAAACAGTGGAAACAGTGTTAGACTTTATTTTTCTGGGCTCCAAAATCACTGCAGATGGTGACTGCAGCCATGAAGTTAAAAGACACTTGCTCCTTGGAAGGAAAGTTATGACCAACCTAGACAGCACATTAGAAAGCAGAAACATTACTTTGCCAACAAAGGTCCATTTAGTCAAGGCTATGGTTTTTCCAGTAATCATGTATGGATGTGAGAGTTGGACTATAAAGAAAGCTGAATGCCAAAGAACTGATGCTTTTGAACTGTGGTGTTGGAGAAGACTCTTGAGCTTCCCTTGGACTGCAAGGAGATCCAACCAGTCCATACTAAAGGAGATCAGTCCCGGGTGTTCACTGGAAGGACTGATGCTAAAGCTGAAATTCCAATCCTTTGGCCACCTGATGGGAAGAGCTGACTCATTTGAAAAGACCCTGATGCTGGGAAAGATTGAGGGCAGGAGGAGAAGGGGATGACAGAGGATGAGTTGGGTTGGATGGCATCACCGATTCAATGGACATGGGTTTGGGTGGATTCTGGGAGTTGGTGATGGACAGGGAAGCCTGGCGTGCTTCATGCGGTCCATGGGGTCACAAAGATCCATGGGGACACGACTGAGCGACTGAACTGAACTGATCACCAACAGCAGCTCCAAGCCAACTACCAAGTTATACCAAAGTGGGAACTTCCACAGACCCTTCTGAAACACGTCCCTTTATATAAAGTCACAGTTCAGTCACCAGACATGTGCGTCTTCTGAATCTTTTCTGCAATTTCTGATCAGCCCACCCAAAATAGGTTCTCTTTCAGACCTTTAGATGCCCACATCCTTCTACATATTTGTAAGCTTTCATTTCCATAACAAAACTGTTCTACCCACAAAACCACTACAGTGGTTTAGTCACTAAGTTTTATCCGACTCTTTGTGACCCTATGGACTGTAGCATACCAGGCACCTCTGTCCATGGGATTTCCCAGGCAGGAATACTGGAGTGGGTTGCCATTTCCTTCTCCAATAATATTTGTAACGCTCCTGTTAATGGGCTAACATTTAAAGGACACGTGTGTTATATTAAAAATGAACTTCTTATTCTTAAAAGATTAACTGTATATCATATTTTATGAGTGAAACCTGGGTATTCCTCTCAATTGGCTTCCCAGGAGGCTCAGTGGTAAAGAATCTGCCTGCCAAGCAGGAGATGTGGATTAGATCCCGGGCCTGGGAAGATCGCTTGGAGAAGGGAATGGCAATCCACTCCAGTATTCTTGCCTGGGAAATCCCACGGACAGAGGAGCCTGGTGGGCTACAGTCCATGGGGTCACAAAAGAACTGGACATGACTTAGCAATTAAGCAATAATATTCCTCTCCATAATTCTCAGAATGAAAGACAAGGGGCTCACCCAAGGATGTTTAGAANGTATTCTTGCCTGGGAAATCCCACGGACAGAGGAGCCTGGTGGGCTACAGTCCATGGGGTCACAAAAGAACTGGACATGACTTAGCAATTAAGCAATAATATTCCTCTCCATAATTCTCAGAATGAAAGACAAGGGGCTCACCCAAGGATGTTTAGAAACCTTTGAAACTTCTAGAAATAAGGTACTTTATTAGACTACGCCAGGATTGTATACAGAATGAGCACACATAGACTCAAGATTTCTGTATTTAAGTCACATGTTGCAATGGACTGACATGTGCCCCTCTGCCAAATTCATACTCTGTAGCCTTAACTCCCCATGTGACTATATTTGAAGATAGTGACTTTAGGAGGTAATCAAAGTTAAGTGAGGCCATAAGTGGAGACCCCTATTCTGACAGAACTACAGCCTTATAAGGAAGACATATAAAGAAGATGAACACAAGAGATCTCTTCCTCTCTCTGGCTTATGGAGACATAGTGCAAAAGTGTTAGCCAGAAAGTCTTACCACAACAATACTTGCACCCAAATCTTGGACTTCCAGGCTCCAGAACTGTAAGAAAGTTGGTTTCTGTTGTTTAAGCCACCCAGTCTATGGCTTTTAGTGTGGCAGCCTGAGCTAAGACACCTTCTATATGACCTCAAGCTGTTGGTCTGTAGAACCAATTGCAGAAGTCTTGCCTTACACAGCATTCATGGGTAGTATTGTGTGGGATGGGACATTATGAGGGGCACTAAATATTCAGTCTGTACACAGAGTTTCATCCAGCTCTGTAACAAGCCTCACACGTGACCCCCTGGCATGCCCTGCTATGAGTGTGATGCCTTTGTGTCCTGCTCTCTGTGGTGTGGCTGTCTCACTTTCTACTGATCTCATCTGTGTGGGCACTTATGGATATCTCACTTGCAGCAGCAAATCCTTTCCAATTTCTCTCTGATCACATGGGTTTTATCTTTTATCTTTTTTAACACTTTCAGTAGAAATGAGAAGGAAAAAAGGTAAAATGTAGTAAGACCTGGCTGTATCAGCAGTTCTCATTTGATAGACAAAAGTCACTTTAAGTTATTCTTTGGCCAAATAATAATTGGTATATTTTATCAAAATAAAGCACAGTAATTTCCTTACATATGAGCTTCAAGTTGCAAGCTTTTCAAAGATGGGAATGTGCGTCTGCATGCCCAGTCACATGAGTTAGTTCACATATGTGGCGTGCATTGTCACGTGTGTGCCTCCTCACAGCTGTGCTTTTGTGTACCCTACTATATAGTATTGTATAGAGTACAGTAGTACAGCATCTTTATTTCAAGCCCAGGATGTCTGGTAAGCAAGTGTAAAAGCAGCAGATGATTGCATTGGTTTAGTACGTAGGCTAACTTTGTTGGGCTTACCAATGCATTCTCAGAACAGCACTCATTTATATGTAGGCAACTTATTGTGTTATAAAAATATAGTTTCAGATGTTTCATGATTTTGATTGGTTTTATAGTATTAATTATTTGGGGAAAAATTTGCAACTTTGGAAGCCATACTTATCCATATATGACTTCTTTAGCATCTTAGTGACATGTAGCAATTAACTTGATTATCAAGATGGCCAAGGTAGTATCGAGGATATGACCAACACTCTGGAAAAATCTGACTCATTGTGTACTGGGCTTTTCACTCTGGGGTTTAACAAACAGGAAAGAAGCATACACAGTCTGGTGCTTGCAGTCAAGGAGCTGGTGTTCAGTGTTCTGAGCAGATTTCAAAGTCTTCTGGGTTGTATCCAGGCGGCATAAACTCATACCTAGGTCATGGAAGCAGAACACGAGAATTCTGTTTTGATGTCCAACATTTTAGTACAATCAAATGGAATGCAACACTGAAATATGAAATGCAGTGTTTCAGCTAAATCCATGTTCAACTTGGCAACTTATGTTCTGCCTGTGCAGAACTGAGGAATTTGCTATTGTCTAGACCACACTTTAGACAGTGAGCCACAAATCCCTATGTCGAGGCTATTCTGTTGTTACATAACTTGAAGAGATTTTTTTTTCCTCCCAGAGTCATTGAAGAAAAATGCAAGGATAACAAAACTCTAAAGAAGTGGGAACGCATGTCAAATAAACTCAAATGGCATTATCTATGAAAGAGAAGTTTGTATGCTATTCATTCCTTTCTTAAAACTATATTAAGACTTTTTTTTTGCCTTTTATTTATTTATTTATTTTAAAAATTTTTACTTTATTTTACTTTACAGTACTGTATTGGTTTTGGCATACATTGACATATAACTACATTAAGTTCTAATAAAATCAAATGAGAGATTGGAAGAGAAGATCTCAAAACTCTTTTCTTATTTAAATTTGTATAGTCTTATGAGTATGCAATAGATTTGAAATAGAAAAAGATAAGGCAGAAAGAAAACAAATACATAATACTGACTGCATTTATTTGATTTTTTTTAAGCACAAAAAAGTGGGTAATTTATCTTCATTGGACTTTCTTTTTACATTTTTTCAATATTGGAACAGTTAGTACAGAGCCTCCTTCCAAGCAGTTATTTCTCAATGGCTTTTTTAAAAAGTGAGGAATAAGTGACTGTCTAATAAGAAACAATTTCCTAACATACACTGTGCATTAGGAAAATTGATTTTGAAATCTTAAATAAACCACTAAATATAACTATTATTCAGAAATTGGCAAATATGAACTATGAGCACCCATTCACAAAAAGTAATTTTATTCCTTTCTGTTTTAAAAAAAAGAGTTATAATTGAAGACTCTGGTCAGTTTTGAAGTTATGAAAGAAAAAATTCACCCTTGTTAAATTCATTAATAATATTAGATTCTATGATTTTATTATTGTAAAAAAATATATTAAGTGGCCTAAGATTTAAGACCATGTAATACTGATCAATATTTGGAAATATTGGAAAATATTTTGGAAAAATAAGTATTGGGTTCATATCTGGACTCTGACTTTTACAAACTATATGATCTTGGACAAATCACTAATTTTTCTGCAGATAGTTTTTCTCATGTTATAAAATTGCTAAGATATTCACCTTATTCAGTGATAGGTACTTTGTTATCTATACAGACACAAAAATGTTATTTAGCCAAAGAGGCAGGGGCACCTGACTGTCCATCAAAATTTCCTTTCCACTTCTGTGTATACCACTGTAGCTGCTTAATGGAGCTAGGAGCTCCGTTATCAACACTACCTTGCAGCTAGTTATGGCCTTGTGACCAGTTCACATTTGCTAAATGAAAATTAGGCATACCATTTTCTGACCAAGGTTACAACCTTGTGCATTCTCCGTGCTCTCTTTCTCCTACCACAAACTAGATAAAATGATTGTGGTCCTAGGAACTTATAGAAGATGGAAGAAACTTGGGTCTCTGGATTTCAATACAGAAAAGAACTGTCCACTAGTTGGGAATCTATATCTGAGATTGTTACTATGGAAGAAAATATAATTGTCCCTTGTGTTGAGCCATTATAGATTTTACATGTCTTTGATCACAGCTTAGCATACCCTAATTAGTACAGAAATTAGTACCTTGAAATGAAATTCTCATATAGGAAAAAAAAAAGTTAATAGATGACATGAGCTAAAGAGTTTGGTTGTGGGAAAAATAGCTGATATAGGCTAGAAAGTTGATGAACGATGCTATGCAGTGTCAAAATAGTGAACTAACAAAATATTGTAAATCAACTATACTCCAACTGCTGTCTGAGATAATTTAAAAATCAGAACAGTTCATAGAACTACAGTTCTAAGAAAATCATTAGATGAAGCCCAAATAAGAGTGTGTGTTGGCCTTACACACTACTTGTAGCAAAGCATTTCAAGAACAACATTAGCTTATATATAACTGACCAAAAAGTAGCTGGGCTGGAGAAGTCAACAGTTCTTGGAGCCCAAAAGCATTTGCTCCCCAGATACTATTAAGACTTTTCAGAAAAAAGAACCAGCCATGTGGCAAAGGTTCAACTAAAGGCATTGTTTTCCTACTGCAGCTAGTTGTAGATGGTTTTAAGATAGCACCTATTAAGTTCAGAGAAACAAGCATGAGGGAAAGAAAGTGAAATTATACGGCAGACTTAAGAACTATGTCTGGGAAAGAATTTTCAATGTGATTATATTGCCAGGTGGTGCAGCGGTGAAGAATCCGCCTGTAATGCAGAAGACGTGGGTTTAATCTCTGGCTCGAGAAGATCCTCTGGAATAGGAAATGGCAACCCACTCCAGTATTTCTGGTCTAGAAAATTCCATGGACAGAGAAGCCTTGTGGGCTACAGTCCATGGTGTCCCAAAGAGTTGAACATAACTAAGCAACAGAGCACACACACACACATAGGCACAATGAATCAACTAGAAGCAAATATTTCTGAAATCTATTAAGGTTCTGAAAGAACTGTATTGGCAAAGAAAGTATTGGCTTGGACTTGAAAAGTCAGTGACTAATGAGCAGACTTAACCCTTGATTCATAGCACAATTGAACAAGGAGTCAGCTATGAAAGCCGGTCAGCCCTCATGGGGGCAGAATCCCCAATATTCACTTCTGATGATGCCATGGAGGAAATAGATGAGGAAAGAAACTCTAGAAGTAAAACCAGGGGTCCTGGAGAACAGTGGACAAGAGAGTCCCTTTCAAGGAGAAGCAGAGACCTCGTCTATCATCTTTCACAAGGAACATTTTAATGCCTACTCAACAAACTATAACCAATGACTAAAAATTACTATGAGATGTTTGACATAATAGCCTACCCTTCTCCCACCATTGTATATTTGGTGTGGGGATGGGCAGAGGCACTTCACTGTATCTTTAGTTGATAGATCAATGATGAATTTAAAAAATGCTACATCTGGAGCATGGAAAGGACTGTATATTACACAGAGATGGGATTTTTGAGCTGGATACGGTAACTTAATCAGAAGTTGGGTGTATTATTTGATTGGGAAGAAAGGTACCCATTTCTCACCCAAAGAATTAAGGATAAATCTGATAAATGGGCTGTTATTTACTTGCTAAGTTGTGTCCAACTCTTTTGAAACCCCATGGACTGTAGCTTCCAGGCTCCTCTGTCCGTGGAATTTCCCAGGTGAGAATACTGGCGTGGGTAGCCATTTCCTTCTCCAGGGGATTTTCCCAGCCCAGGGACTGAACTCAGTTCTCCTGCATGGCAGGCAGATTCTTTACCATCTGAGCCACCAGGAAAGCCCTGTTCCCTACAAGTACGACTCTACGTGTAGCTGGGAAGCAGCTACCTAGCAAAGGAGCAAATTTACTACCCTGCTTACAGCTACATGTGGATACGTGATTAGTTTTCACTAAAGTAATATGAACAAAAATTATAAGAATCTCTTCCAGGTAAAGGATTTAATACATTTATTTTCCTCCTGAACATTCCAGTTCCTCTGTATCAGAGGATGACAATGTAATATAAGGTGGAGCCACAATCCAGAAGGAACCTGGCACCCTGAATCCCTCTGTGGAAAAGAGTCACCTTGAGTTACTGTATGAGCTAGAAATAAAACTGTATTGTATTTAAACCACTTGTGCCATTTTGTATGTATTTGTGACTACAGCTTAGTGCCATCTTTCAAATGATAGTTACATCATTTGGCTAGGCTAAGCTGTTTCAGTTGTGTCTGACTCTTTGCAACCCTATGGACCACTGCCCACCAGATTCCTCTTTCCATGGGATTCTCTAAGCAAGAATACTGAAGTGGCCTCTTTCAGGAGTTACCCAGGGATAGAACCAGCATCTTTTACATTTTCTGCATTGGCAGGCAGGTTCTTTACCACTAGCACCACCTGAGAAACCCTATCTCATTTGGGGGTGTTATTTATTTAGGGAAAAGCAGAATGTTTTAAAAAGTATTTGTAAATATTATTTTAAGAAGGAAAGCATATGTAATGAACTATGGTATATGATGCATATTTGGGAGATTGTTCTTTCAAGGGGAAGATGAAAATTCATATGTATGACTGGAATAGTTTCCATGTATTATAAATGAAGAGACTTAGATTCTGTGATATCTTAGATACAATAATAATTTTGATTGTTATATAGCTATTTTCTGAATATTAAAGTACAAATCAGATGATTACAGATATCAAAAGTAATTATTATATACAAAGTGAAACTTCATCTACTGTGATAAAGGCTAAACATTTGTATTTCCTCATAATTAACATATTAAATACTAAACTGTGGAAAATTCTGAGAGGGATGGGAATACCAGACCACCTAACCTGCCTCTTTAGAAATCTATATGCAGGTCAGGAAGCAACAGTTAGAACTGGACACAGAACAACAGATTGGTTCCAAATAGGAAAAAGAGTGTGTCAAGGCTGTATATTGTCACCCTGCTTATTTAACTTAATATGCAGAGTATATCATGAGAAATGCTGGGCTGGAAGAAACACAAGCTGGAATCAAGATTGCCAGGAGAAATATCAATAACCTCAGATATGCTGATGACACCACCCTTACGGCAGAAAGTGAAGAGGAACTAAAAAGCCTCTTGATGAAAGTGAAAGAGGAGAGTGAAAAAGTTGGCTTAAAGCTCAACATTCAGAAAATGAAGATCATGGCATCTGGTCCCATCACTTCTTGGGAAATGGATGGGGAAACAGTGGAAATAGTGTCAGACTTCATTTTTTTGGGCTCCAAAATCACTGCAGATGATGATTGCAGCCATGAAATTAAAAGATGCTTACTCCTTGGAAGAAAAGTTATGACCAACCTAGATAGCATATTGAAAACCAGAGACATTACTTTGCCGACTAAGGTCCATCTAGTCAACGCTATGGTTTTTCCTGTGGTCATGTATGGATGTGAGAGTTGGACTGTGAAGAAGGCTGAGCACCGAGGAATTGATACTTTTGAACTATGGTGTTGGAGAAGACTCTTGAGAGTCCCTTGGACTGCAAGGAGATCCAACCAATCCATTCTGAAGGAGATCAGCCCTGGGATTTCTTTGGAAGGAATGATGCTAAAGCTGAAATTCCAGTACTTTGGCCACCTCATGCGAAGAGTTGACTCATTGGAAAAGACTCTGATGCTGGGAGGGATTGGGGGCAGGAGGAGAAGGGGANCTCTGCTTAGAATGACTTAGTTGGGCCATGGGACTGGCACCCCCTTCAAAGGGCTTTAGACAACTTTCTAGAAGACCTCACCTTCTTACAACCTGCTTACTTTGCCCCATAGTATCCCTTCTCCCTGATGCTGGAAGAGACTGGGGTTAGGAGGAGGAGAGGATGACAGAGGATGACATGGCTGGATGGCATCACTGACTCAATGGACGTGAGTCTGAGTGAACTCCGGGAGTTGGTGATGGACGGGGAGCCCTGGTGTGCTGCGATTCATGGGGTCGCAAAGAGTCGGACATGACTGAGCGACTGAACTGAACTGAACTGAATGTGATGTTAGCAGGTGGAGCGCTTGGGAGGTGATTATGTCATAAGGGTGGAACCCTTATGAACAGGATTAGTGCCTGTATGAAAGAGACCCCAGAGAGCTCCTTTGCCTTCAGCCATGTGAAGACATAGAATGAATTTGACAGTCTATGAACCAAGAAGTACATACTTGCCAGACACTAAATCTTCCATCCTCTATATCTTGGACTTTCCAGCTTCAGATCTATGAGAAATACATGCTTGCTGTGTAAACCACCCAGTTTACTGAATTTTTGTTATAGCAGCCTGAATAGACTAAAACATTTTATTACGGTTACATGTAACCGTAATAAAATGTTTTAGTCCATTTTTTTCAGGCACTCTGGTTTCTTTCATTTTTTATTTGCTTTGTTTGTTTGTTTTTAATTTTATGGCCATGTTACCCAGCTTGTGGGGTTTAAGTACTCTGACCAGGGATCAAACCTAGTGTAGTGAGAGCATGGAGTCCTAGCCACTGCATTGCCAGGAAATTCTTGGCATTCTGGTTTCTTGAGCACTTTCCAGATATAAGTAAATCTGTAGTATTCTGATAATTGTAGCTCATCTAAAATCAAATTTCATTTCCATTTTGTACTTCATTCTTTGAAAACTCTGATTGGATACAAAATTGGCATGTCATGAAATATACTTGCAGAGAGTGTTTGCAAAATTCATGGCTCATCAAAGCAGATTAACATGAAAACAGATGACTTATTGTATAAGCTAAAGCTCAGGATCTGATGCTATATTCAATGGGTTGTTTTTACAGTAACATAAAATAAATGGTTATAATAAATGCTTTCTTATATGAATTGGTGAAATATATGACATCTTTTAAAGATTTTCTCAGTCAAAAATATGACTGTATTTTCAGATATATCAATTTTTTATCCTAAATGACACATATCTAAGAACAATTTGTTTGCCCTTTCCTGCAGAACAATCTCTAAAATTTACTCTCAGAAAGAATTCCTCCAAGGTTAAGAAAATATTTTATCTGAAGATTTTTTAATATATTCAGTATGCTCTTTTTTAGGGGAATGGAGTTACTGTCTTTTATCAGTTTTCAATGGAAAGATATAAAAGAAGAAAAGATACTAAAACAGAAAAAAAATGTGTAATAAATAAATGAGTTTTTACTTAAGATGTAGCATTTACTGTTACATCAAAAGCAGTTTTAAATTGGCATTTTTTTTAATTGGCCAGTCTGTGTTCGATGCAGGATGCAGGATGCTTGAGGCTGGTGTATGGGGATGATCCGGAGGGATGATGGGGGGTGGGAGGAGGGAGGGGGGGTTCATGTTTGGGAGTTCGTGTACACCCGTGGCGGATTCATGTCAATGTATGCCAAAACCAGTAGAGTACTGTAAAGTAAAATAAAATAAAATT